>OVAN01001512.1:0-40354 GCA_900406275.1 Anastatica hierochuntica
CTCGCCGTCACGATTACTTCGTGTTCGGATTCTTCCGAGAGTTGACCGTTCAGCCTCTGCATTCATTCCAGCTCACCCGAACGTCCGTTTCCCATCCGAACGTCCGTTCCTTCACGTATCTGACCGTCCGTGCACCACATCCGAACGTGTACAACCCTTAAACCGTTCAAGTCTTCCGCTACAATCCTTTCAACCATCAAGACGAAAAGTGCATCCTAGGAGCCGGTCCTTTGTCCCGACGAGGATCTCATCAAGACCATATGCTCTACGAGGCGCTCGAGGGGGGATGCGTGGGAAGCCAAGGATCACTCCAAACCTTTGTATTTGTGTTGTCCCCTATGATTACTCGCATTCTTGATAAAAGTAAATATCTACCCTCTAGGAGCGAACGCTAGACAAACAACAGTTTTTGAGCATATCCTGCTTTAAATATCGTAGTATCCGGGAATTATCTACCTTTTAGAACATGTGCAACCAGACTCCGCAGATCTTGTGTGACCCTCCATACCTGTTTTGCTAACATAGCGCTGTTGAACTGGTCAATATTCCTGAACCCTAGACCACCCTTCTTTTTAGGTAATCCCATTCTTCGCCAAGCTATCCAGTGCATTGATCGTTGATCCTCATTTTTACTCCACCAATACTTATTAAGAACCGCCTCAATTCCCTCGAAAATCTCTTTGGGTATCTTGAAGCAACTCATAGTATAAACTGGCATAGAAAGCGCGACCGTCTTCAACAATATCTCCTTTCCAGCTTGTGATAAGAATCTTTTGGGCCAACCTTTTGTTCTCTGTTTGATCCTCTCAACTATGTATCGAAAAATCTATTTCTTGTTTCTACCTATTTGTTCCGGAAGGCTCAAGTATTTTCCATTACCCCCATCATTATGTATATTCAGAATACGTCGCAGACTGGTTTTTGTAGTATCCAATATCTTCGCACCGAAGGTGATAGCAGACTTCCGAAGATTGACTCCTTGACCCGATACACTTTCATATTCCTTTAGAATTTTCATTATGGTTTGGCATGATCTATGATTAGCATGACAAAAGAAAAAGACATCATCTGCAAACATAAGATTAGTTACAGTGGGCCCTGTGTTGCTAATCTTGACGCCCTTGAGCTGTTTCCTTGCAACAGCTCGTTGTATCATATGTGTCAAAATTTATGCATACAAAATAAAGAGATAAGGTGATAAAGGATCTCCATTTCTAATCCCTCGCCTTGGCGCTATATGTCCTTGTTTAGAGCCATTCACTAAGACAACAAACGTAACGAAGGATACACTACTTGTAATCCATGTGATCCATTGGTGGAGAAAGCCCATTTCCTTCTTCGTTTCTTGAATGAAACTCGAGTCCAATTTTTCATATGGTTTTGCAATGTCGATTTTGATCTCTGGATAAGATTTTGCCCACCTTCTCTTTGATTTCAGAGAGTGAAGCATTTCTTGTGCAACAATGGCATTGTCCATAATATTTCGTCCAGGAATGAAAGCCGCTTGATTAGTAGATATGAGACCGGGTATGATAGCTTGGATATTATCTTGTAACTAACGTTACATAACGTTATTGGTCTGAAATCACTTATTTCCTTTGGGACATCAATCTTTGGGATAAGACAAATATTCGTCTGATTTGTCGATGGGTTGAGAGAGCCATTGGTGAAGAAATTCTGCACTTCATGAATCACATCGCTTTTAATACTTGGCCATAATTGATGGTAGAAAGCTCCAGTGAAACCATCAGGACCAGGAGCTCGGGTCGTGCCAATATCAAAGACTGCTTTCTCTATTTCTTCCACTAAAACCATTTTAATCAGTGCCTCATTGTCTGTATCATACACCCATCGTTGGAAACCCTCAAAAATCGAATCATAAGGTGTTGGATTCCTAATTTGACTAGTAAAAAGGTCGGAGAGATAAGCCTCAGTTGCCCTTCCGATTTCATCATCCCCACGATAGATAATGCCAGACTAATCCTCAATTGCAAGTATGCGATTTCGAGCAAGTCTCTCTTTAGTCGCAACATAGAAATACTTTGTATTGCGATCTCCTTGTGTTAGCCAATGTTTCCTAGTTTTCTGCTTCCAATAATGATCTTCATCCTTATAAGCTCGAGATAAATCTTTCCGAATTTGATTGATCTCATCCGTAGTAGCTCCATGAACATAAGCTTGGTCTAAGTCTTGTTTATACCGGATAATTTGGTTTGCCGCATTAGTTTTATTTGATCTCTTCCACGTAGAAATCATCTTCTGAATTTCACATAACTTCCCTGGGAAGTAACAATGGCTTATCGAGTTTTCGGTCCAGCTAGATGTAACCCCATTCCGAAATTCCTCCTATTGAAATAAAGATCGGTCATAGTGAAACTTGCCCCGAAGAGAGTCAATTTTCTTCGATGTACTAATCAAAATAGAACGATGATCGAATCCCTCAAAAGGTAAGTATTCAACTTGTGCCGAAGGGTAAGCCACAATCCATTCTGATGTAGCTACCGCTTGATCCAAACAACACCGTACATGATGTGTATGTCGCTTACCACTCCAGGAAAATTTATCACCCAAAGCTTTTAATTCTTGCAAACCACATGTAGAAATCATGCGTTTAAAGTGGTAAAAGCTTCTCTCGGATCTAAGTGATCCACCAATTTTCTCATCATTATTTCGTATTTCATTAAATCACTGCAAAGTAACCATGGCTCGGATCGAGTTGTGGAGATACGTTCTAACCATTCTTATAAGTGATTTCGCATACTTGTTTTCGGGTGACCATACACAAACGAAAAATAAAAAGAAATTCCATTGTAAGTAACATTACAATCGATTAAATCTGCAGAAAAGTAAGAAACAGAGATAGATAACGATCGTTTCCAAAATAAAGCAATGCCACCCGAGAGACCTTGTTGTGAAATTATAAAACTAAAGCCATACCCGATCTCACAGCCTAAGACTCGTAAGTAGTCATCACCTTGTTTGGTTTCGAAGAGGCATATTACGTCTGGGAGATATCGACGTCGAATCTCCTTTAGGCGTCAAACCGTCAAGTCTATGTCGAGACCTTGACAATTCCAACATGTCGTATTCATGGCTACGGTGGTGGTTTTTGGTCCACCGCGCCTCCGTCATTATTATCCTGCTCCTCCCTACCACTACCTTCGCATCTCTCAATCATTTTAAACAGTCTCTGCTTGTCACTACCAAATGTTTCCTCAAACTTTCTCTTTCGTAGAGCCTGATCCAGCAGCATCTCTATCTTAACTTCAAAATCCATAGCTTCCAGACTTGCCTCTGAGCGGTGTTCAGGTGTCACTGCAGAGAGTGGAATCGCATCCACGTCTTGAAACTGTATAGCCGCATGATCATCCCCAACTTCCACTTCACCTGCAACTTCCTCATCCTCTTCAAAGACCGCTTCTTCATCAACTTCATCATCAACCACAAGAGGAACAACTTCTATGTCACGCGGTTTCTCATCTTGGAGCACAATCACCTGTACAGGATCACCATTAAGAGCAAATCCATTCTCTTCATCCAATTCAAATTCACGAATTTGGACCCCTGGATTATTGTATGCCGGTGGCAGATCATATTCATCGTCATTGTCACCATCAAAAGGAACATTTCCTCCTTCATTAGGGAGAAAGCAACTACCTGTATCATGTGTAAGCATACCAAAAACTTCACAGAATCCACGCAATCGCTCATACCTTAAAGTGAGGATTGTGTTAGTCCCTGGGAGAAACTGGAAGTAACGCTGGAAGCGTAAAGGCTGACGGGCATCGATGATGACCTGGGCACGAACAAACTCCACTCTGATTGCGAGAATTGGATTGTAGTCCACTTCCATCAATTGCCCAATCTCCCATCCAATGTGAGCAATAACCTCTCTGTTAGTGTATTGGAATGGAATACCTCGTATTTGAATCCAAAACGGGATGAAGTGGAGCATGAACAGGTTCAACAATGGAGTCCAACGCTCCATAATCAACATCCGATCTGCGAATGCCCATGGTCCCCTTCTGAGCACAGTCATGAGAGATTCCTCACTGGGGAAGACGAACTAGAATATACGATCATCCATGATGCGGTCGTACATGATGCCTTCAAGACCCCGAATGCGAGGGAGGCTTGCGATGATTGACCGGAGGTTCTGTCTCCTAGACATCACCGGTCGACCCACATGCACAAACCGATTTTCCATAGCAGCGTTCATGACAACCTCCGCCGGAAGAGCAATGAGTTCATCATTGATACCCAAATCAAGGTCTTGGATCTGCCTTCGTAAGTTATCAGCTATCGATCTCGTTCGCTTGAAGAAGATAAACGAATTTGCAAAGAGAATGTGAGAGATTTGGTGATGGGTTCGCTGCGCCAAAGATGATTTATACAAACCTAAATCCCTAACTCCCTTAGTAACGACATCACGATCCAAAGAGGGGATCGTGGGTAAATGAAACCGATCGTTGGTGAGAAGCGATGCCACATCGGATAAACTAATCTCAACCGCCATGGCGACAAGACGAATACACATTGGAACCGACAATCAACGATGTCGGAGAGTAAAATCGTCTTAATTTTCGTCTAATTTCCTCTTTTTGTTTATTTTCACCTTTTTTAAGTGTTTCTTCCATTTTTATTTTTATTGCCTTTTTATAATTTAAAATAATTGTTACAATTTTGTTAATTATTTTTGCTTAATAGCTCCTCAAAGTGTCTGTCATCTTTCTTCTATTTTTATTTTCCAAAATTTTACTTAAAAATAATATGAAAGGTGATGCAAGCAAACCAAATTTTTATATATTGCTTTTTTCTCTTTTACTTTTTCTTCGGAAATTTAAAGAGGGACTTTACCATTACCAAGACGCATCTTTGCCTTTCATTTTCGTAGATGAGAAGAGTTGTAGAACCAAAAAAATATTAAAAACATGTAAAAGAAAAACAAAAATAACAATAATATAAAATTATAGATAAACAAAAAACGAAAAACAAAAAGATTTTCTCCAAGGAACAAAGAAAAAACAGAGGACACACTGTCGATTATTAACTTCGCTTTCGCACGTGCATCATTTGTGATCCACACGTGTTAGTCTGAGTCAGAATCCAAGCTTTCCATGCCTTTTAATCCTCTTCGTTTCTGCTGCTTTTGCACATATAAAATTACCAGAAAACAAAGATATTTTTTATCAGCAAAAACCAAACAAAACATGAACTTTTTGTTACTTGTAACCTAGTTTTTAATCTAATGTTTTACAATAATGATTCTCAGTGGCACAAAGTAGTTACCATGTCTTTTGCCTAGTTTCAAATTTATCTTCAATAATATATAAATTAGGGTTTTGATATGGTCTAGACTATGCCAAGATCCATGTGACATTAGATCTATCTTCTTTTCATCTTATATTCCTTAATCTTATCACTCAATTGATTAAAAGAAACTTAAAGCAAAAAATTATTTTGGGAAAATGTTACCTTCTTCACACTTTTCTTCTCTCTAACTTCATAACGACTCTTGTTCAAATCAGACATATACATCCCTGGAAAACAAAACTGCCAAGAAACCCAACATTTCTCAAAATCATTTTCCAAAAATTTGAATTAAAAGAAAAAAAGAAAGGAAGATGGAAAATAAACCTGAAGGCCTTTATCAATGTTCTTGGCTCGTTTCCTTGGTCGATGAGGGAGTTTAGTTCCCTTCATAGCCAAGAAATCTTCTTCTTTCTCTTTTCTAGACAAAGCAATGTAGATTCTTGGCCATTCTTTACTCTCCACTTGTGTTGTTTTCTCCCCATTATTCATCTCCATCTCTGACTGAATCTGAGCCGTTGATTCCGACCGATTCGTCCTTGGGTGATGATGATTATGATCTAACCCGTTCTGTCTCTGATGATGATGGTGTTCCTTACCGTTTGATCTAGTCTCAGTCTTGTCCGGAGAAGAAGGAGATGATCTCTTAGAACCAGCGTTGCCCGATCTGGACACCATCCGACCACCACCACCACCGATGTTCCTTGACGGCGAACCCGTGGCTGATCGATCTTCTAGATGCCTAGGCATGATCAAAATTAGATTTTTGTGTGTGTGTTTAGATGTGAAGTAATATTACACAGCTTGCAAGTAAAAAAAAACCCAAAAGATGATAGTATTAGAAGTTAAAGTATGAGACTATGAGACTTCGAAGAGTTTATGTACGAAAAAAATAAAATTTATTATATTATGTTCCAAAAGTGAAGAAAATTAAGAAACAAACTAATACCCATTAAAGATTAAGAATAAGATAATTAAAAAAAAAACCTACCCAGAGAGATTATAATCATAGAAAAGAAGAAAATTCTATTTGCCAACTCAAGCTAAGGATCTAGTTTGCCAAAAAAAAAAGTGAAGAAATTTAATATACAAAAAAACTAATAATACCCCATTCACAGATGGAACAAGTATCAGATCTAATATACAAAAAAAACGCCGAGCAAAAATAAAACCAAATAGATCTATAAAACTTGTAGTTAATTTCCAAAGAGAGAAGACAATTTTTTAAAAGACTAGGTCAATGAAAGAGGGAAAGGGAAAATACATGATAGACTCAAAATAATCTTTTATTTTACTTACCTATAAACCAATAAAATTGCTACCAACAAAGCTAATCAAGATAAAAAACACAGGAAAAAATAACAGAGATTTTTGGGAGAATAACAAAAAAACACATAACTACTTCTTGATTTTTCAAAGGGTACTATTGTAAATACATAGAAACAATTTATTGGATCAAAACCCAACTAACTTTGGTACAAAGCTAACACAATTGGTGACATGAACAAAATACTTAATCCAAAAAAAAGTATATCAATTTTTTTTTGTCACAAAAAAAAGTATATCAATAACCAAAAAAATATATCAATAATTAATCCAAATTGTAAAAAAAGGTAATAATGAATAAATATAAAAACAGAAAGAAATCCAAAAAAAAAAACTTTAAAGCGCAGTGAAAGAGAGAATCGATTTCTCAAATGGAGCAAAAAAAAAGGGAAAGAAATTGGCTAAGAACCTGGTAGGGACGAATCTAGATGATTCCTTGCCGATAACAAAACCGTTTCTTGTATTTGTACTCCGTCCTCCTCCTCCGCCGCAGAGAGGCGACGGTGACTGTGACGGAGGCGGCATAGACGGATTTGTCGATCTCCTTTGAAGCTTATTCGACGGAATCAAACTTTGTCCGGAGGACGAAGACGAGTCATCTGCAGCGACGGATACGGATACGGATCGGATCTCAGCTCTGGACGCACGTGATCGTTTACGTTGTCCCCACTGTAACAATCCATCTCCTCCTCCTCCGCCGTGAGGGAGATCTTGTTGTTGCTGTTGTGGTGTTGTATTGGTGGTTGAATTGGATCTGAATCGGAATCCTTTGGGGACTCCATCGAGATTCGAGTTACTGATGCTAGTGCTCGCGCCGTTAAATCTCCCTCCTCCGGTTGAAACCGCGGCGATTGCGGTTGCGGAAGTTCTTCCGTTATCGTTGGATCTGGAAGGTGAAGGTCTTAAGAAGGGCTTTTTGGTATTTGGAAGAGGAAGATAATCTGGGCTTACTCTCTGATACCTGTTAAAATTGGGTAGAAAAACAAACTAAAATCAGATCAACAGATTCGATCAAATCAGAAAATAGTAGAAATGCTTCTGTGTTCATAGAGGTTTTTTCGAAAGTGAAAAAGGTTCTTCTTCTTCTTCTTCATGAGTGTGTTGATTTAGATCATTTTCAAAGTTCTGATATTACGATTCGATAAAAAAGAGTGATTTAAACAAACCAAAATCAATTGCATAAGGATCAAAATTTTTATTTTATTGCGTCTCACAAAAACCATTTGAAAATCTGGAGTTTTCGAAAATGAAACCCAGATCCCATAAAAACCCATAAGAAGGTGAAAACAAAAACGTCAAAAAATCAAATCAGAAGAGAAAAGAGAAGTTGGATGAACAAACACAGAAAGGTCAATGGAAGAAGAGAGAGAGGAACCTCATCATTCTTAAATATATACCCAAGAGAAAGAAAAATCTGATTCGAATTTTAGTAATGGTAGTTTTCTGGTTCCGATCTACGATTGATTTTCAGATACGTTCAGTTCTTTTCCTCCATTGATTTTCTCTCGTAGAACAGGGAAGAACAAAAAGGAAGAAATCCTCTGTATGCTTCTTCTTCTTCTTCTCGTAACGATCAAAGAAAAAAAGTAAAAAGAGAAATGATGATGAATCTGTGTAGAGAGAGAGAAGGAGAAGAGAAATGGAGGCTATGCGTTTACAGTGAGGAGGAAGAAGAAGGAGAAGAGGGGAAAAGGAGGAAGAAATAGTGGGTGCGTTATTGTGGCGATATTTTTTAATCTGAATTAAATTTTATGTATTGCCTATTTAAGTCCTTAGATTTTCTCTATGCTTCGGTTTTTAACGCAATATTAGTTCAAGCACTGCTTTTGAATATAGCCCACTACATTCGGTCCACTACGGCCCACGGAGTTTTTGTTGGGTTAAAAAATGAATTTATTCTGATTTATAACTAAAAAACTAATAAAACCAAAATTTAACACATTTTTAGCCAATATAAAGAGCTTTCTTCTCTCAGTACTTCTACAACGCAACTAAAAACAGAGTAGCGAGAAATCGGATCCTGGCAGTGACTGATGAAGAGGGGATGTATCTAGAGGAGATGCTAATATTGGTGATGCAGCTCAGATTTACTTTACTAAATTGTTTGCCACTTCTCGTCATGAAGAAGTGAATTATCAGACTGTCTTTGAAGGTTTTCAGAAGCGGGTTACTAGGGAGATGAATGAGGATTTGCTAAGGGATGTTACGACAGAAGAAATAGTATCTGCAGTTCATGCGATTGGAGCTGATAAAGCTCCTGGGCCGGATGACTTTACGGGTGCTTTTTACCACTAGTTTTGGAGTGAGATAGGCGCTGATGTAATTCAGGAAGTCTCTGATTTTTTTGTGAATGGTAATCTTCGATACCCGATGAATCATACAAATATTTGTTTGATTCCCAAGACAGAAGCACCAGCTACTATGAGCGATTTCCGGCCAATCTCACTTTGTAATGTGAGTTATAAAATCGTCTCCAAGATACTAGTCGCAAGATTAAAAGTCCACCTCCCAAAGTTGATTACCGAAACACAAGCGGCTTTCATTCCGGGACGTCATATAATGGACAACGTCATTATAGCTCACGAACTCCTTCACTCTCTTAAGTCGAGGAAACAATGGGCAAAATCGTATATGGCTGTGAAGACGGATATTACAAAGGCATACGACAAACTAGAATGGCGTTTCATTGAGGATACGATGCGGTATATGGGTTTCGATGCAAAATGGATTCTTTGGATTATGTCGTGTATTGAATCGGTCTCCTTTTCAACCTTAGTTAATGGCTCTCCTTATGGACAGATTCGGCCAGCCCGCGGTATTCGACAGGGCGATCCACTATCTCCGTATCTTTTCATTCTGTGTGCCGAGGTAATGAGTCATATGTTGAGCCGAATGGCTGGCATGAATAAGCTGAAAGGTATGAAGATAAGCAATACGGGACCAACTCTCAATCACCTGATGTTTGCGGATGATGTGGTTTTCTTCTGTCATGCTAACACAAAATCGTGTAAGACGATTATGGACGTTTTAAAGAGGTATGGGGCTGCTTCGGGACAGGTTGTGAATTTGAATAAATCGGCAATCACATTTGGCTCCAAGGTCAAGCATGATATTAAAACGCAGCTTCGTCGTGTGTTAAATATCCACAATGATGGCGGAAATGGGAAATATTTGGGCTTACCAGAACAAATAGGAAGGAAGAAAAAAGAGATTTTCAGCTATCTTGTTGATAATGTGAAGCGAAGAACTCAAGGGTGGACTAACCATTTTCTTTCTGAAGCGGGAAAAGAAATCCTTCTGAAAACCGTCGCAATGTCTCTTCCTGTTTATACGATGAATTGTTTCAAACTACCAAAGGGGGTGTGTGAAGAAATAAATAGAATCTTGGCTCACTATTGGTGGAGTAAAGGATCAAACCACCGCTCGATGCATTGGTTCGCTTGGAACCGAATGAGCTTACCGAAGAAGGAAGGTGGCTTAGGTTTTCGGGATATAGAAAAATTCAATGATGCTATGCTTGCTAAACAATGTTGGCGTGTGTTACAAGATCCTCATGCCTTAATCTCCAAAGTTTTGAAAGGAAGATACTATGAAGAGTCTAATATATTGGATGCTACACAAGGCTCAAAGCCTTCTTTCATATGGAAGTCGCT
The DNA here is from genome assembly GCA_900406275.1 of Anastatica hierochuntica. Taxonomy (NCBI): domain Eukaryota; kingdom Viridiplantae; phylum Streptophyta; class Magnoliopsida; order Brassicales; family Brassicaceae; genus Anastatica; species Anastatica hierochuntica. The sequence continues at coordinate 10,290 of OVAN01001512.1, forward strand.
GCTTCATGGAAGGAACTTATTAAAACAGGGCATGCGGTTCTTAATTGGTAATGGTCATAGTATCAAGCTTTGGAGTGATCCATGGTTACCTACCCATCCTCCGAGAGCGCCGCGACTTTTGAATGGAGTGGATACAAGTTGTGTGTTGGTAAGAGACATTATAGATGAGCAGAGGCATGTATGGAATATGACAATGATAGAGTCGATAATGGAGGCAGAGGATGTTAATGAGGTCAGAAAATTAAAGCTTACATCTCTTGATTCATATGATATGTTAGGCTGGCACTATACGGATAATGGTTTGTATACTGTTAAGTTGGGCTATTGGTTAGCTACGCATGAGGGTCAAACGGTGAATAGGATTGATCCGCCTCCGGGTCTATCAAAGTTTAAAGCTACAGTCTGAAAGATAAATACAACCCCAAAATTACACCATTTTCTGTGGAGAGTTGTGACAAATGCCTTGCCGGTGGGATCGATTCTCAGATCAAGGGGGATAATCACAAATGCTCTTTGTCGTCGATGCTGTGTAGAACCAGAGACTGTGGACCATTGTTTCTTCCGATGTTCGTATGTACAACCTATTTGGAGAGGTGCTCAATTGCCTAACCTGATCTTGGTCGATCCCAGAGCCTCTTTTGAGGAGAAATTCAAAGCTATTCTCGAATCATGCACCAACAATGCGCTCTTGCCTTTTTCGAAACAATTTCCAGTTTGGATCCTTTGGAGAATTTGGAAGAGTCGTAATCTCCTTGTCTACCAACAGAAAGCTAGCTTGTGGCTTAATGACTTAAGACTTGCAAAGAATGATGCCATGGAATGGGTTGCTGCTCTGGAGGTTCACCGCGTGGTTGGTCGATGTCGGGATTAGAGACAAAAGCTTCATTGGGAAAGGCCTATTCTGGGAACTGTTAAGGTGAATTATGATAGTAGTTTCCAAGCAGGCAGGAGATCTAGAGCAGCGTGGGTGATTCGTGATTCCTCTGGGTGTTTTGTGGAGGCTGGATACAGTAAGGGTCACGCAAGTTTAAGTGTTTTAGAGGCTGAGCTACAGGCTCTGGTCATTGCTATGCAACAAATATGGTGTAGGGGGTACAAGAAGGTTGTTTTCGAGGGCGACAACAACACTATACCAAAGCTTTTACAAGGCAGCTCAATGAATTTTCATCATCATAATTGGGTCAGAGAGGTACGGATCTGGGAAACAAAGTTTGAGCAGGTTTCATTTTCTTGGTCGCCAAGACAAGCAAACAAAGTTGCTGATAGTCTAGTTAAATGCAGTGCTAAAGATGTATTTGATTTCTCTGTTTTTAAATTTCCACCACACTATCTTGTACCTCATCTACATGAGGATTATATCCTATCTCAATGATAATATTTTCTGATGTTAAAAAAAAAAGAGCTTTCTTCTCAATCCTTTTTTTTTCTCAACTCAAATAATCTTCGTCAATATCGCTTTTACATTCAATCCTGCTTCCGATGACGCTTTGGTTTCTCTTCTTGCAGTTTTCAATCGGTTTTTAGAATGTTCATAATAATCTTTATCTTCTATTGGTTTGTTTATTTCAATTTACGGTGTTGATATTAACTTTTGGCTCTAGGTGGTAGAGATTACCTTGCCGACTTATGATTGTGGAAAAGTTTTACACCTTTGCCGGCTTTTATTTTCTTCGTGGTGTATTGTATTGTGACGTTTTATCATCAATATTACGAGATGTAAAAAAAAGCACACCTTCTTTTGGTTTCCAAAAAAAAAAACACCTTCTTTTAGATTAAAAAAAAAATACTTTTTTCAGTTTAAAAGGAAATTAACGTCTTAAACCTTAAATGTTAGTAGTTTTTAAAATGATTTTTGGATTTTGATTTATAAGTATTTGATGTTTGATTATAGTGCATGTTTTTGGATTAAAACTAAAAATATAACACTTTTTTTGGTTTGAAAGGAAGTTAACATCTTAAGCTTAGAATGTTTGTAATTTTATGATTTTTGGATTTTATTTTTTGAGTTTTTGACTTTTATTTTTGATTATGGTGTAGCTTTGCAGTTTTCAAAAATCTAATCTAGATTTCTTATAATTTATAAAATTCATTTTTTTTGAAAATCGTTAATGGATGAAAAACAGTTTTGAAAAATCAAAACCAAAAACCAATGTAAAAACTAAATTCAAATAACGTAATAATTAAAATAATGTATTAACTAAAATCAAATAATGTAATAATGAAAATAATGTAAACATTAAAATCAAATAATGCAATAATTAAAATAATGTAATAGTGTAAAATTTTTCTTGTAGTAACTAAAATAATGTAATACAATTTTTTATTACTAGAATAGCATATAAGTGAAGCAAAAATACTATAAACTTAGATTTTGTGTCAATAGTCATAAAAATACCAAAAAGTCATTAATTGAGTTTTTATTTTTTCAAGAAATCAAATTACATTGCTTACCCTCTATTTTTTTTTTCTTTTTTTGTTCACAAAGAAGGATAATTTTATAAACCCTCCTAAGATTTAGTTAATTATTTTGACACTTTCACCAACATAATTAATGTTTTTGCTTGATTTTTAAACAAATTAATGTTTTAGTGAATAATTATAAAAGATACCAAAAAATCACTAATTAGGTTTTTATTTTCCAAAAACAAACCAAATTACATCTCATATCCGCTAAATTTTCTTCTTCTTTTTTTTCTTGTTCAGAAGGGAGGTAGTTTTGTAAACCCCACAAATTTAGTTAATGTTCTTTTTTTCCAAAAGAAATTAACTTTTTTAATGGATAATTATAAAAATACCCAAAAATCATAAATTAATTTTTTCTTTTCTCAAAAAACCAAATTACATCCCCTACCTACCAATTTTGTTTCCTTTTTTTTGTTCAAAAGTGAGGTAATTTGTAAACCCCCTAATATTTAGTTTTTTTTGACACTCCTACAAATTTAATTAGTGATTTTTCTTTATTTTTCAATAAATTAACCCTTTTAACAGATAATTATCAAAATGCCCAAAAACCATTAATTAAATTTTTATTTTCCCAGAAAAAGAAATTACATTTCCTACCCTCCAGTTTTTTTTTTCCTTTTGGTTCACAAAGAAGATAATTTTATAGACTTGTAATATTGTATTAATTTTTTAACACTCCACAAATATAATTACTCCAAATTATATAAAAAATTCCCTATTATTTGAAACTTAAGGTAAATACACATATATTAAGAAACTTCAAATTTTATAAAAAGCTTTTGTTTACATAAAATCTTCATTAACTAACATCAATTCCACCAATAAAAAAAATTCTTTTAAAAATATTATTACTAAGAAGAACTAGATTGCTTTAAATTTTTGCATAGAAATATAAAAAATCATTTACATTAAAACAAAAAATCTCTAAAATATCATTTAAGTTGGAATGGAAGGAGTAATGTTTTTGTTTTGTTTTATTTAAACAAATTAACCCTTTTTTAATTTGTGACCAAACTTTTTCTTATTTACGTAACTGATTTGATGGTCGGCCCACTTCTTGGTCCATTGAAACCATATTCTAACTACATCTTGCTAATTTTTTTCAATTATTGTTGAGTGGCATGATTCTTTAGTAATAAGAGATTGTCTCATATGACAGTGACTAAGAGGATGATGGTAATTGGTTGTAGGAGCTTTAATTTTTAATAAAATTTTTAAAGTTAAAAAATATTCCAATCACACTTTAACATAATAACAGTTCTAAAAACACTCTTTAATTAGCTCACAGTTTATTTCTTTATTTTTTTCTTCCTATTTTGTTTTTTTTAAAGTCATTAATATGTGATTTATTTTTTAGAAAGTTACAACCAATATTTTAAAGTAAAAGTTTTAACAGTAAATTTTAATTTTAAAGTCATTACAGTAACAGTGGTTACAGTTCAAACCAATCACCCCTAAATCCAATGGTATACTTGTGAACTTGTATTAAAAGAAAAAAAAATATTACACGATTCAGAGAATAGACGAACACTTCTAAAGATCATCTACCACGAGCAGTCGCATTGAGTAAAACTATCAGGTAGGAAAAAGGACTGGTGACTAGATTGATATGTAAAAGCACCATAGCTTAGTATCATGGTGGTGCAACGAACTTTGATTCCCCGGGCTTAACCACAAGAAATTCTTTGGAAACGATCTATTAAGAAACTTGATTTCGAGCTTTAATCTTCGATATTCTTCTCTAATAACTTTGGCGGTAGATAATATTTGCAAGCCAGGAGCAACATAATAAGTTCATTTCATGTATCTTATTTCTTGTTAACAACTTCTCCCGCAACACACCTTTTCCGATACCACACGCAACGATTGTTATTGGCACATTTATCTTCTGTGTCTCTGTGGTACTTACTGATTACTTGTACGGACGGTTGCCCATTGATTTAAGAGGCTTAAAGCATTCTTAAAAATGTGGTAAAGTTTAAAATTGAATAAATTTTTTGAATATTAACAAAATAAGTTTTATGGAAAATTATCGCATAAAAATTTTGAAACCAATAATTATACCATTTCATAGGTTATTTTTCTAAAATATCACAAACACTAAAAATGATATTAAATTTTTTATGTTTGAGTTAGTATTTTATAATTAGTGTTCGAGTTTAAAGGTCTAAGGTTTATTTTTAAGGTTTGGAATTTAGATTTGATGGTTTAAATTTATAATATTGTAATATTTTGGAAAAACATTGTGTTAATAGTATTTTTTTAAAAAACTTGTGATAGCACTTTTAAGCAAAAAGAACATATTTTATTGTATTTTTGAGAATTACCATATTTGGTTTTCTTTTTTCAAATTATTGATAGCAAAAGTCAAAAGGGAAACTAATGAAAACTTATCAAAATAGAAATAAAGGATGATTACTAAAAAAATTACAAACCTGATGACATGTAATTGTCAAGAGCAGAATGAGAATTGAACCCGTAACTTTAAGGCTACTAACACAACAGCAAAAAGTGTGAATTGCATCAATTAAATAGTATCACAAAACTAAATGATGTTATTTTAAATTACTTATTAATAAGTGATACAAAATATATAGTTTAACATCACTTATAGTAATTGATGTTATTATTGATCATTTTAACATCACTTCGATAAAATTGATATAAATTTCTATTAATTTGCATCAATTTTTTTTAAAATGATACATAATTGGTGAATTTACATCAATTAATTTACCGATAGATTTATTAGTTCAGTTAGTATCATTAAAGAACTGATACTAAACATATTGTAATATCACTTATAAAAATTGATGTTGTTATTAACTCGTTTTTCATTAATTAAATTCAAAAGATGTGTTGATTTTTTTTTTTAATTTTCGGCTAAATTATACGACACTAATGACATTTAAATAGTTTCTTTAGTTTTAGTTTTCAAGATGTGTATTTTAATTTCTGGGAAACTTCATTAAATAATTATTAATTGATATAAATAAATAACTAATATCATTTACATATATCAATTATTATTTATATTTATTTATTTAAATAAATAAACAAATTATTTTGCCATCATTAATATTGTGTGATAAAAATTAATGACATTAAATAAAAGCAATTAATAACAAATGATATTAAATATGTGGTTTTACATCAATTAGAATAAATGTTGTTAATGTTAATATCTTTGGCATCACTTTAAATTAAAATGATTTAAATTAGCTATGTTTTGCATCATTTAAATAAAATCAACACAATTTAATTTTGATTTGCATCAATTAAGAAAAAATGATAAAATTTTAATTATTTCAAACATAAAATTTTAATTATGTCAAATCTTGACTTAATATCAAAGCATAAATAAGAATATTCTAATATCTACATGTATGCTTATCCTCTCTGTCAATTTATCATTTTATAGGGCACGATTTTATATCTTGACACAATACATATCATGTGATATAGTCATGACTATATACTCATACAAAACCATATTCTTTATGTTAGTAATAAACAAGTATATATGTGAGTTAAAAAAAGGAAACAGAGATCGATTCTTGGAGAATTGAAGTTTATTATCAAAGCAAAAACCATCAACTCCCAAACCAAACCGATCAACTCCAAACCGGTTATTTAACATAATAATTTTTTTAATCTCTTTGTGTGTTTGAAAGCTACAAACTTAGAGACTAAAAAAAAGAAAGCAACGAGAGTTTGACGATACATAATGCCAACTTTTTTCATTGGCTCATTGGTGGATGCTCAATAAAGAGGAGGAGAGTCAAATTCCTAGCAGGATTCGTGATTCAGGGTTTAAAGTAGTGGTTTTGTGTGGATCTGATTTGATTTTGAAAGATGTTTCTAGCAATTGTTGAGGTTCCATTAGAGAGATGATTAGGTTCGATGAATTTTAGCTTCAAGCGATTAGCAGTTTATTACTGATTCTGAGCATCTATTTTGACACCACTGGTAAGTTTTTGGACTTAAGCTTTCTAATCTTCATGTTTGTTTGTTTCAATTTTTTGTATAGTTTTTAAATCAATTTTTTACCTCTGCTTGACTGAAAAAGATTGAACATTTTTGCGTAGGTACTTATGGATAAATCATGGATAAACAAATCTCGTATGTCTGATGGCTACAGTTTAGGAGTACATAAATTTTTGGATTTTGCTTTTCGTAGATCAGAGGCAGCAATGATCTGATGTCCGTGTAACCGTTGTTGTTTAGCTAAATCAAAGTCCAGAGAAGATATTGAAGGAGATTTGATGTGTTATGGCTTTCTTAGTTCTTACACAAGCTGGATATTACATGGAGAGGAGACATATCTCACAGAAAATATCATAGAAACACCTTCTCAAGTAAACATTGCTCAAGTGGAACCTACGTCAACTTCAAATCTTTTAGATGATCTCTTCCCGAACATTAACTTCAATCAATATGCTAGAGCAGGTTCGTCTGAGCAACCGATGAACCTAGATAGAGCAACGAGTTCAGGGGAAAACTACGAAAGAGGAGAAGGTTTTCATGAGTTGCTTGGTGATTTTAATCAAGAGCTATATGAAGGATGTACTAACTTCACTAAGTTATCCTTTATACTAAAGTTGTATCACATCAAATGTATGTGTGGGATCAGCGACAAAGGGATATCAATGATTCTTGATCTGCTTAAAGAAGCATTTACCCATGCAAAGTTGCCTAACTTGTTCAATAATATGAAAAAGGTTATTCGCAAGTTAGGTTTAACATCTCAGTCAATTCATGCGTGCCAAAATGATTGAATGTTATACTGGGAAGCAAATGCAGACAAGGAGACTTGCGTAGTATGTGAAACATCTAGATGGAAGTCAAATTCTTTGACGAATAGTGAGTTGTCTGAAAGAAATAAAAAGAAGAAGCAATTACCTGCAAAGGTTTTACGTTATTTTCCTCTTAAACCACGTCTTCAACGTCTATATATGTCGTCAAAAACTGCTACCCACATGAGATGGCATGCTACTGCTAGTAACAGTGATGGCAAGCTTAGACATCCTAGAGATGGGGAAGCTTGGAAAGCATTTGATCTACGACATCCTAAGTTTGCATCCGACTCAAGAAATGTTCGACTTGGCTTGGCGACATATGGATTTAATCCATTTGGAACAATGAGTACAAATTATAGCATTTGGCTGATGATTTTATTTCCATATAACTTTCCGCCATGGATGTCAATGAAGCAAACATCAATTATTCTCTCTATGATTATTCTCGGAAAGCAAATGCCTGGAAACGATATCGATGTGTATTTGCAACCGCTTATTAAAGAGTTGAAAGAATTATGGTTTAATGGGATTAAGACTCTAGATGCTTCCACAAATCAGTAATTTGACTCGCGGGCAGCGATTATGGGAACCGTTACCGACTTTCCAGGACTTGGAAATTTGTCAGGGTGGAATACATATACAGCTTTAGCATGCCCGAGTTGCAATTATGACGCCATTGGATTACGTTTACGCCACGGGAAAAAAATTTCTTTATGGGTCACCGCCGTTTTCTTCCGTTGGATCATTATTACCGTAAAAACAAGTTTGATTTGATGGAACTGTGGGAACTAGATCTCCACCTGTTACGCCATCAGGTTCTACAATTATGCATCAAATTGAAAACGTGAATGTTATTCAAGGTAAGATTATTAGTTCAACGGGTAAAAAGAGAGGTCGAAGTGGTGGTGATGATCAACAATGGAGAAAAAGAAGTATATTTTTTGAATTGCCTTATTGGTAGTTTTTTTGGTACGACATAACTTAGATGTCATGCACATAGAGAAGAATGTGTTTGAAAATTTGGTCAACACAATTTTTGATGATAAATCCAAGTCGAAAGATAATCTGAATGTCAGAAAAGATCTTCGTGAGCTTGGTATACGCGCACATTTGTGGGCTGATGATAACGAGAAGTATCAGGAGACATGTTTTACCTTGAGTAATCATGGGAAAGACATTTTTTAAAATGTTTTACAAAATGTAAAATTCCCTGACGGTTATGCTTCTAATTTATCGAGGTGTACTGATGTCAGTAGTCGGAAGCTTCATGGCCTTACAAGTCATGATTGTCACGTGATAATGAGAGATTTGCTCCCAATTGCGATTCAGAAGTTGTTGCTAGAAGAAGTGATATCGACCATTGTTGAACTATGTCACTTCTTTCGAGATATACTGCAAAGGTCCTTGGTATCTATGATCTTGATAGACTACAAGAGAGTATTGTGGTGACTTTATGTCAAATGGAAATGTTGTTTCCGCCATCATTTTTTACTGTAATGGTACAATTAACAGTACATCTTACTGAAGAAGCAGAACAAGGTGGACCAGTCCCATTTCGTTGGATGTATCCAATTGAGAGGTAATTTTCTTTTATAATATTTTATATAAATTGAATTTATTGAGATTTACTTTATACATTTGTATGTAGGATGCTTGGATATTTTAAATCATATGTTCGTAATCGTGCCAAGCCAGAAGGCACTATATGTGAGCAATATTTGGCTGATGAGTGTATCACATTTTGCTCTATGTATCTCAATGACATAGAGACACGACTTAATCGTAGAAGTCGTGTTGATGATCGTCCAATAGTACTCAACTCTGTAAGACCAAATTCAATACTTGCATCTACTTTTCCGAATTTGGGTAGATTTGTTGGAACCGGTTCTGTCCTTACTCTTAGTTATTTGGAAAGACTACAAGCACATCGACACGTATTGATTAGTTGTCAACTTCTTGATCCTTTGCGAGAGTAAGTTTGTTACTTTCAACTATTACTCTTTTTTAACTCTCTTCTGTAGAAGCTGATGAATGTTGATGTATAGGAAATACAAAAACGAGCTAGAAAGGAAACAATCTCGTCGGAGTAAGAGGAGTCGTGCTATTGATATTGATAGAGAAATGCACTTAAATTTTGCAAAATGGGTGAAAGAGAAAGTAGGAAAGAATAACGTTGATGGTATCACTGACGATTTACGATGCTTAGCTCTTGGTCCGTCCGATAAAGTTGTGAAGTATTCAACCTACAATGTCAATGATTTCAAATTACGGACTTTAGAAGGAGACAATGATCTAAAAACACAAAACAATGGTGTTTTTGTAGCTGTTGAAACCATGAGTTATGCAAGCTCTCGAGATCCTAATCCTAGAGCAGGAGATGTAGCTTACTATGGAAGATTGGTTGAAGTTATTGAGTTGAGCTACTATGAGACTTTTAGAGTTGTGTTATTTAAGTGCATGTGGGCGGATACTCGCACTGAACGAGGATATAAAACGAATGCTTATGGTCATCAAATGGTGAACTTTTCACGCTTAATACACACAAGAGATAATGATGAGGATGAACCATATATATTGGCTTCACAAGCAAAAATTGTGTATTTCGTTGAAAATCCTCACGAAAAAGAAAGGAATTTTGTAGTGCATGTTCAACAAAGAGATGTTTATGATATGGGTGATCAAGATATTTCGGATGATCATTTACATTTGCACTCTGGAGTTGGCGTTGGTACTTCTGTGGCATCGCAAGAAGTTTGAAGCCTCGTATAACTATCATCTTATTGTTTCAACTACACCTGTGAGGAAAAAAAAACTTTTCAGAGAACGTTATAGATATTTGAAGATTGGTTTGTGTTGTTTAAAATTTGTCTTAAAGCTTGTGCATGGATCTACACGGTGTTATTTTGTTGGAGAAACTTCGTTTGATTATGTCTAAAGATTTTTATCTTCCTGTTCAGAGTTCAAACTCAAAAACAATGTTGCAAGTAAGAGCTCTCTCTCTCTCTCTCTCTCTCTCTCTCACACACACACACACACATTTGTAACGAGACATTAGAAGAAAGCTCACCAGGTCATCCTCTAGTGCTTTCTTCTTATGGCTTCTTCCATTTACGTCTCTGTTTTTTTTTTTGATAAAGATTTAGTTACAACTCTGTTTCTTCCTTGACTCATGGGTTGTTCTTTTTTGACATATGAAGTACTTATCAAACATTAACTAGTAGTCACTACATTTAAATATTACTGGAGTTTTGACCCGCGCAACCGCGCAGATTTTTTTAATAGTTTTATATATTATCAATCATGTTAAGATTTTTCAAGTATCGGGCTTATAATTTTCGGTTATTTCGAGTTTCGGATTTGGGTTCAGGTTCAAAACTTTTAGAATTTTCAGTTATATCGAATTCTGGATTCGGTTTAGATTTTAGATTTTCGAACTGTCAGATTTTCTGGGATACTCGTATGAGTTCAGTTTGGATAATATTCAATTCCCGAAATACCGTGAAACAAAACCTGTTAGAGTATTTAAAAAAACATCATATGACTAAACTTAAATTTTATAGTTTATATAAATAATTTATATATTTTTATAGATTTTTCTAAATTTTATCACTTTATAACTTTTTTTTTGAATTTTTAAAAAAAATTTTATTTAAAAAATAATAGTACTGTAATATAATTATTTTAAAAGTTATGAATTTATTTTAAATTTGAAAATAAACTATATTTAAATTAGCTGAGTGAAAAGAATATTAGAATATTCTAATATGTTTGTTGGAATATGTAAATGAGTAATTAGAGTTATTTTAATTTACTAAATACATTTAATAAAATTTATAAAATATATTCATTTTAAAAAATCACACATGAAAAAATCTATGTCTTTCCCCTTTAATAAGATAGATACAATGACTACTATTTAACGTCATGGCTCCTCTAGGACATTCTCTCTCTCTCTATGAAATTACATGAAAAGAAGATTATATATATACTGATCTTTTTTCAACATATTGTGTTTGCCTTTACGTTCTTATTGGGGAGACAATGTTCTCTGTTTGTGTTCTTTTTGCATAGAGGTTAAAGAAAGTGAGTTTGGATGAAGTGTTTTTCAGGACATTCTTTTAGTAGATAAAACCAGTTTGGAAAAGAAAAACAGAGCATCCGTGATGTTGAGCTTGAAAAGCAGAACATACGCAACGTCGAGAGTTCGATCTTTTAAAACAAAGACATCAACAAGTTTGAGGTTGATTCCATTGAGACAATTCACCATTCTAAAGGAAAAATTAAACCAAATGCTTACTTAAACCATTAGAATCTCAATTTGATGAAATGTTTCTCAGGACATTATTAAACCTTAGTTAAAACCAATTTCGAAAAGAAAAACTAAGCATTATGTTGAGCTTGAAAAGGAGAGCACACATGACGTCGAGGCGTTGAGCTTACAAGACAAGTACAACAAGTTTGAGGTTGATTCCATTGAGACAATCCACCATAGCTTATCATTTTACTACCATCGTTTTGTAATGAACTACAATACATTAAACCAAATGCTTACTTTAACCATTCTAATGCAGAAATCAAGATTGTTAGTCTCTCTTCCTTTTCTTCTACTTCTTGCCTTTGAAACTCTATTTTTTTTTGAAACAAGAAGCACAAAGTGAAAAAGTCAGAAAATAATTGAGATGTATCGGATAAAATTATATGTGACACAAACCTCAAAAAATTTAGGTAACCAAATTATCAACATGTCAAACACAACTTCGTTCATGGCTCTTTCATAGTCGTAATTTTCTTTGTTCAGATCGAAATTACGAATGGTGCTAGAAATTTCCTTTTTGTTCGATGAACCATCAGACTTTTCTCTTTTGGGCTCCAATAGTTCGTTTAGATGAGATTCTTCACCAACATATGGTTTGTTTAGATCAAATTTGTAAGAATTTGTATGGTGAACGTCTACGAATTCTCTCTTCTTCTATTCCATGTTTCGTTTTAGTTTTTTTATACATAAAAGAATTTAATTGTAAAGTTATAGATTTTATGATGATTTAAATTATAGAATTTTAAATACGATGTTATAAAAATATAGACTTTTAATTAGTTTGACCAAAATATTTTAAGTTATAATTGGTTTAAAGAAATAATGTTATGTAAATATAGAACAAGAAAATATTTTATAAGATATTATGGATTCGAAAATATTCTTACGAGTAGTATCTCGTGATTTTTTTTTGAAAATAAACAAATGTATTTTATCTAAAAAAAAAAGGAAAATCTTGATGAACCAAATATTAACTACTCCGGCTTGGAATTTTCCCCCTTTCTCAGCGGGAATTTACTAGTACATAGGTAATTGATTCACATAATTTTCTCAACCTCAAAATATTTTTCTCTTACTGTTTTTACAAAACTTAAAGAAAAGACAGAGTTTCTAAAGGAAATTGATTTGAATAAAGGTAAATCCATTAAAACTTTCTTTTTGTTTTTGATCATCGTTTACTTTACTTTGTGTTTGAACATGATTTGAGTTTAATTAACGTTTAAAAGTAAAGTTATATTGTTGTGTGGTTTAACTTGATCACGCTCGAGTACGAGATGCGTATGGCCATATATGGTTTTTTTAATTATAGCAATCACGTCGAGTACCAGAGGTACCTTTTCTCTGTAATTGTTTTCTTTTCTTTTTCTTTTTTAATTTTGTTAAATCTTGATCTTTTTACTGGTTCAATAAAACAAACTTAGTGTTAAAACCAAAATTGACGTTTCCAAATTATGTTTCCTTTACTGAAACATAATTTGGGTTTGGTACAATAATTTGGTTTGGACCTGCTGTGTTGTTTGTCCCTGTTCTCTATTTATTGTATAATCATTAGTATTTTAGCTTTAATCTTTGTGATATTGACGTTGAAATTGTATAATTATAAACAAGTTTTTTCTAACAAATACTGATATTTTTTTTGTGTAATTATACGTGAAGATGGACTCTGAAACTCAAGAGCCATATGATTTACCAGCTTTAGAGACGGCTTATAATTCTCCTCCTGCACTTGCTCAAGAATGCAAAAGTTTCAAATGGAAAGTTCAATTGATAGGTGATGTGAAAACATATTAGTTTTTTTTTATTTCATAGAACTCTAATATTATTTTTTGAGTGTTATGTCTATGAAATAGATGGTGATGAAAACATATAAGAAGCAATGCTGACAACCAAAGATGTATGGAAGTTAAAAAATCGTAAAGTGATAGTTCGCTTTGATGAAGATAGCGGTCAACCAGATGAAGATTTAGCAGGTTTACTTGGGTCATGGTTAGGTCAACTTAGCACTGATGTGAATTTATTGCCTATTAACTACAGTGATCGGAGAGTTTATCCTTCTCATAGAAAAGATAGAGCATGGGAAATAATACAAGTGACATATAAAATTTAGTAATATGTATGTATTATTTTATTGAAATAAATTTTATGATATTGTGAGATATATGTTTAATCTAATTATTTTTAATCTTGTTTAGAGAAAGTTTTGGTTTGATGAACTAGATGCAAGAAAAGATTATGTGGTAAGTGTGTTGGGAACCAAATGCAAGGATCTCAAATTACGTCTTTGGGACGAGTATAAACGAAATGCTAGAGTTGAGACAATGGAAAATCGTCCCGCTAGTGTACCAGATGATCAATGGCGTGATTTGGTTTGCATGAGGTTTACTGATAAGTGGAAGGTATAATTTATATACTATCTTATACTAACATATTATTTTATACTAACTTTTGAATTAACAGAAAATGCAAGAGCGAAATACAAAAAGTCGAAAGAATCATATAATGCCTCATTCATTTGGGAGAAAGAATTTTGCAATAAAAAAATGTGACATCGTGAGTAACTTAATATTGTAAATTGCAAGTTTTTACTAAATAATGATATTTTTCATTAAAGTTTCACATGGTTTGTATTACTTTTTTCCAGAAAAATGTGACTGGAAAAATACCATCCCGAGTAGAGTTATTCATCACAACACGCAAAAAATCTGATGGGAATTTCGTATGTGAAGAGGCTAAAAGCGTGCGGTAAGTTTATTTTGCTTACAATGGCTAAAGTTATCATTGTATTTTCATAATGCAACATTTTAAAAAAAAAATGTGTTTTATTATCAGGACGAGCTTACACTTTTGTTGAATCAAAGTCCATCCACCGGACCTTCAACCAATGTCACTACTAGTTAGAATGATGAATTTTCTCGAGTGTTTGGTCCAGAGCGTTGAGAGAGAGAGTACGTTGCGTCGGTCGTGGTCCTATGCCTTCAAAGTTATTAAAGCGATCTAATATTGCAAGATCTGAGGCTGAGAATGCTGAAGTTGTTCAGATGAAGGAGAAAATGGCATCACTACAAAATGTATTTAAAAGTCTTACCGGTTATCCAACAGTTGATTACTGGTAGATCTAACGATCAGGTAATATTTTGTTAGTATTTTTTGTTTTAGATAATATGTCATTACTACATTGGTATATATCTTAATATTTAAAACAAATTTTGCAGACAATGACATGGACAACATATGCAGACATACTAAATGCATCAACTTCTCATGTATGTATTATTTAACTTTAAATTTTGCAAAGAAATCATGTTTGAGTTATAAATTTTTTAATTGTCTTTTTTTGCAGGAAACTACATGTCAAGTGAATGACAACCATAATGGCAATGCTCATGACATATAGCTACTATAATTTACGGTTGTATTTTTAGTTTGATTTGGTTATTTTCTATGTTTTATACATTTGAAGTATGTGTGATGGTGGATGGTTTATTTTATAATTTAATATAATATTATGAAATATTTATTTCTAATTTAATTATTTAGTTTAATTATTTATTTATAAACACAAACGTAGATGGAAATTTTTTATTTGAAAAATATTTAGTTTAATTTATAATTTAATTAATTACATTTTAATGTCATTTTATAAATGATGCAAAAGAATATAAAAGCAAAAAATGATGCAAAAATAATATATATTACTATCACATATAAAAGTGATATATAAAATATCATCACTTAACTAAATGATACTAGTATTATCATCAATTATTTATAACCGATATAAATCTTATCATCAAAAAAAAAATTACACTAATATTGCTGTCAATTATTTGTAAATGTTATAATTATTATATCAATTAAAAAAATGATAGGAATGATTTGCATCATTATTGAAAAATGATATAAATATCAACGTCAATTATATTGATTGATGCAAAGTATAACATCATTTTTTGCAAATGACACATTAATATCATTTTTAATAAACGATGGAACTACTTGCATCAATCGCAATTTGGAGTCAAAAGAAATTGGAGTCACCACTTTAAAAGTCACTTAAAAAAGTGATGTAAATTCATTTGTGTCAATCGAAAAATGATGTAAACACATATAATGAACGAGACAATACATATTATTTGTTGTAGTGTAATTGTAGTACATAATTGTTTGGAGTATCTTGGACCTTGGAAATTTCTTGGGTTCGGAAGCAGTACGACATGCCTTAAGCCAAAAGTAGGGAAATGCCGATAAGAGAAAGAAGCCGGGAGTATGCCTCTGAGCAGGAAGCCGAACGACTATTTCACCCGAGAAAAGGAGATCCTAAGGAAAATGAAATATGCCTAAATATCTAAGGATATACACGGTTTTCCTAATTCTAAGGGAATAACCATCGACCAATCACTATAAATATTAGACCTAATGATCCACACAATGTATTCACAAAAAACCCTAGAGAGTAGGCATTAGGTTAAGAGAATACGATCTTTGTAAGGGTTTAGACATCCAAATCGTATTGTACATTGCTTCTCTTGATCAATACAAAACGTCTTTATCTATTTTTTTGACTATATTTTGTTCTCTTGCTTCCGTAGTCCTTTCAAAGAACATCCCAAAAGCATCCATAACAGTTTGGCGCTAAAAGGAGGGGAGCATACAATCAAATCTAC
The DNA here is from genome assembly GCA_900406275.1 of Anastatica hierochuntica. Lineage (NCBI taxonomy): Eukaryota > Viridiplantae > Streptophyta > Magnoliopsida > Brassicales > Brassicaceae > Anastatica > Anastatica hierochuntica. The sequence goes on from OVAN01001512.1 coordinate 26,531, forward strand.
GTGATGATGGCTGGAAATAACACCGACAACACGATCACGACACCCGTACCAACAGACCCAAGCTACGATGAGATGACATCTCAGCTGGAAACGCTACAGAAATGACTCGGAGAGATGGAGCAGCTGAGGAGAGATTAGACCCCCGTCGGCCCCGACACAAACATGGATGCAAAACTCCTAAACCTCAAGCAGCAAATGGAAGCTTGTACAAAGAAGCGCCAAGAAGATGCACAACGCCTTCAGCGCCTGGAGCTCGAGAATGAAACCCTGAGGGAAACGAACTCCACCTTAACGACCAACTAGGCAACGATGCAGAGGTTCAGGGTACTCGTACCCATGATGCAGGCTCTGAATAACACCTCAGGGGATAACCAAGAGGAGGAAGAAAATCCGGTCACAGGAGGCAACCCGATGAATCAGGATCACGTATGAGGCCTAGATGACGAAGTGGAATTGCAGGGTCGGCAAGTAACGAACCTGATCCAACAGTCTAATGAGGTCAGACGTCTGTAACTGATGTTATATACTGAAATGGTCTGACCAAGAGGCATCAATCTGGAGTGGGTCTTGCATTGCTTGATGACAGGAGCCTTTGACCTTCACTCTGAAATTATATCCATACCAGGTGAACACTGGTTGACCTCCAGTGCCTGGTCAACCATTAAAGAAGTGGCTCTACTTTTGAGATTTAAAAGATGCCTTGTTGGCAAAGCTAGGCTGGCAAGTAGTTTTGCATCCTATTGGAAGAAAGCACGAATTTAGGCATGTGTGTGTCGGCTGGTTGATTGTAGCGGTATTGCCGTTCTTGCACGGTGAAGCACGTTCCAACAAGTTTGAGGCTGTTCAGTCAATGATCGAACGTCTACCAGGAGTTGCACCTCCCCTAAGAAGAAGTACCTTAAGCTTTTACGCAGACACTCTCTTCACAGAGGAGATTGCAGCTCCCCTAAGAAGAAGTACCTTAAGCTCTTACGCAGACACTCACTTCACAGAGGAGATTGCACTCATCGACATGCCCAAAAAGTTCTCGTTCCCAACCGTAAAGCCATAAGATGGGACCACAGACCCAGAAAATCATATTTCCCAATACATGCAAAAGATGTTGACCGTCGCAAACCAAAAGGAGCTAAGAAAAGTCGCCATGTGCAAGGGGTTTGGATCTAGCCTCACCGGCACCGCCTTACAATGGTTTATCACCACCCCTAATGAAAGCGTGGGATAATTTGCTGTGTTAACCGACTTGTTCATAGACCAATTCACCAGCAGCAGGGTTACCCCAAAGTCCACCGAGGATCTCTACAAGATCAAACATTGCAAAGAGGAACCCTTGCAAAACTATGTGCATCGCTTCAACCAGGAGAAAGTGAATGTCACCAATTGCAGCATCACGACCACAATCTCAGCCATCAAGCAGGGATTGCACGAGGGCGAAAATCTATACAAGGATCTGATGCAATTCCCATGAAGAACGATGGAGGACATGCTCTCTTGAACTCAAGCGCAAAGTAAGTGGGAAGAGGACCTAGTCTCATGGCAAAACTACGCTTCTACGACAGATTCTAGGGAAATACGGAACGAAAAAGTCATTAGAGATGATAAGCCTTATCAGAAGTCCCCCTAGAGAAGATGGAGACAGAGGGGCTAAGAGCGGGCACCAACCTCTGGAAAGAATAAATGACGACAGACTCGCGATGACTACCTGATTTGACATCTCTAACCTGACAATATTCATAGGAGAACTGGTAGGAGTCTTGAAATAGATGAGACCCTAGGTTTAGTTGCCCCAGAATATTAAGTTATCCGACAATCATAGGAACTCAAATAAGTGGTGTGACTTCGATAATGATCACAATCATAGAACGGAGGACTGCATATCCCTCAAGATGGAAATTAACGAACTGCTTAAAAAAGGGTACCTCTGGGAATTCCTTTCTAACAAATCCAAAGGGTTACTAAATAGCCAAGACGATGATGCACATGCAGGGCGCAAGGGCCCATACTCTCCCCCGAGATATTAATGTAATATCAAGAGGATCAGAGATCAGCGGGATCTCCCATGCAGTAGCAAAGAAGAGCACGAGAACCGCAAAAAGTAACCCAGACGTCCAGGGAGCCAAGTGGTAGAGCCGAAAAGGAAATAATCAGCTTAATTTACCGCGGAAGAACAAGACAATATTCTAACTCCGCACCATGACGCCCTGGTTATTTCCTTAACGGTGGTGAATTTTTTGGTGAAGAGGATACTTATCTATATTGGAAGCTCCACTAACGTACTCTTCTTGGGGGCATACTCAGACCTGGGTTTAACCTAGGAAAACCTAACCAAGAAAGCCACCCCGCTGGTAGGTTTTAGTGGAGAAGTTAAGCAGATCACCGGAGAAGTTATGCTTCCCGTCTACGCGAAAGGAGTAAACCTCTCTACCATATTATTCGTGGTAGACTACGCGCCTGCCTATAATATGATCATGGGGAGACCTTGGATACACGAGATGGGCGCCGTGACATCTACTTTGCATCAAGTGCTGAAATTTACGACACCTTGGGGAATTAGAGAGATTAAAGGAGATCAAGAGAATGCCAGATCATGCTATCAAACTTCCCTAAAAGGCAAGATGACCCTTTTATAGCAATTACAGAAACCACCTCCGGCCAAGCATCTTGAGGAGCCAGAGGTGGAACAACTGGATGAGGTACCTCTAGTACCCAGAAATCTAGAAAGGAGCCTCATGATAGGATCAGGCCTTCAAGAAGGCTTACGACGAAGACTAGTCGACTTCTTAAGGTCTAATCCCGACGGCTTCGCCTGGTCTCACGTGGATATGCCGGACATAGACCCAGAAGCCATAATGCACAATATGAAAGTAGACCCAAATCATCCCCCAGTAAAATAGAAAAGAAGGAAATTTGCACCAGAAAGGGACCCCATCATCAACGACGAAGTCAAAATTCTACTTGCGGTTAGGTTCATCCGAGAAGTCCAATATCCAGAGTGTCTAAGGAACGTCGTTGTGGGCAAAAAGAAAAATGGAAAGTGGAAGGTTTGTGTACACTGACCTAAAAAAATCATGCCCAAAGGATCCATTCCCTCTTCCATACATAGACAAGCTAGTAGACGATGTGGGTGGGCATCGACTAATGAGCTTTATGGACGCCTTCTCCGGGTACAATCATATCCTCATGCACCTGGACGATCAGGAGAAAACCTCCTTCATGATCTCATGAGGAATATACTGCTATAAGGTGATGCCCTTTGGGTTGAAAAACGCCAGATCCACGTATCAAAGGCTGGTCAATATGATGTTTGCAGATCGAATTGGCTAGACTATTGAAGTTTACATAAATGACATGCTGGTCAAGTCCTTAGAAGCAGAAGACTACATCGCCCACTTGCAGCAAGCTTTCTCAATGCTGAAAAAGTACCATATGAAGCTCAATCCCTCCAAATGCTCCTTTGGGGTAAGCTCTGGAAAGGTCTTCGACTACATAGTAACGTACCGAGGAATAGAGGTGAAACCAGAGCAAATAAGAGCAATTCACGCCATTCCCTCTCCCAAGACTCCAAAGGACGCCCAGAAGCTAACGGAAAGGATGACAACCCTGAGTAGATTCATATCAAGACTCTCAGACAAGTCTCATGCGTTCTTTGAAGCTCTCAAGGACACTAAGAAGTTCAAGTCGGACCAAAAGTGCGAAGAAGCTCTGATCAAGCTTAAAGAGTACCTTACCACACCATCTCTCCTCGTAACCCCAGGACAAAGAACCACTCTTGCCGTACCTGGCCGTCTCTGGACATGCCGTGAGTGTCGTCCTATTCAGGGAAGAGGGAAGCAGACAACATCCGGTTTACTACGTTAGCAAGTCGCTTCTTGACGCAGAAATGCGCTACAACCATCTAGAAAACTTGGCCCTCACCCTGGTTATGGCAGCCAGGAAGCTGCGCCCATATTTCCAATCTCATCCCGTGGTGGTGGTCACATCATTACCTATAAAAATCATGCTGCACAACTTGAAAGTATCTGGAAGGTTAGCAAAATTGGCGGTAGAGCTAGGAGAGTACAATGTGATCTTTCGCGCTGCCTCCGCAATAAAATCTCAAGTCCTAACTGACTTCATGGCAAAATTCTCTCCATCGATGACACCCGGGGTAGAAGAAGAGATCATAATCCAACAAGAAAAACGGCGAGGAGAATGGACACTTTATGTTGACGGATCAAGCAACATGAGGGGAGCTGGAGTAGCCTCGTGCGTGTATCCCCACACGGAGAAGTTGCATCTAGAACAGTGAGATGCAATTTCAAAGCCACCAATAATGAGAGCGAGTATGAAGCACTAATTGCAGGGCTCAGTTTGACAAAAGATCTGGGAACAGAGAACCTGAAGGTTTATAGTGATTCCCAGTAAGCAAGACACAAGGCGATTACCAGGAAAAAGATGCAAGCATGGCCAAATACCTTGCCATAGCCAAAAAGCTCATCGAATCATTTCAAACGTGCGAGCTCAAGCAAATCCCCAGGGAGCAAAACTCGCACGCCGACGCTCTGGCCAACCTAGCCTCAGCCCTGAAAACCAAGAATCCAATCAATATTCCCTTGCTTGTACTATAGTGGCCAGCCACGGATGAGGATGCAGAAGCACTCCGAGTTTCCAGCATCGAGGAAACCGGAGACTGGATGAGTCTTATTATTTTCTACATAAAGGATGATACACTGCCAAACATAAGAAGCGAATGCAAAAAGATCAAAAGACTACTAGCACGCTATTGTCTGATCTAGGGTAAATTGTATAGAAGATTATTCTCCTAGCCATACCTTAAGTGCGTAGCCCCAAAGGACATAGGCTTGATCCTTCGTGAACTATTGAAGGCGAATGCAGATCCCACTCCAGAGGCAAGAGCCTCGTGCTCATGGCCAGAGGAGTTGGGTACTACAGGCCTACCATGGCTGATGTTGCACTCCACATGGCAGAACACTGCGACAAATGCCAAAGGCATGCTCTAGTCTCCAAGCTTCCACCCAAAAACCTTAAATCCATTAATTTGCCGTGGCCGTTCATGAAATTGGGCATGTACATAGTGGGGAAATTTCCGAGGGCCCCTGGCCAGAAGGAGTTCTTACTGGTAGTAACATACTACTTCTCCAAGTGGGTGGAAGCAGAAGCCATGAGTAAAATTACTGAGGTCCATATCAAAAGATTCCTCTAGAAGCATGTGGTAACCGAATTCGGGGTACCCCAAGAGATCATGACAAATAATGGCCCTCAGTTCACTAGCGAAAACTTCAAGAAGTTTTGCAAGGACTGGGGCATAAAGCTGAGTTTCGCCACGCCCAAACACCCTCAATCAAACGGGCAAGCCGAATCCGCAAACAAAACTATGGTAAGCCTCTTGAAGAAACGCCTAAACGAAGCCAAAGGCAATTGGGTCGAAGAACTTCCAGCCGCATTATGGGCTTACCAAACCACCACTAAGACGGCTACATGCGAGAAACCCTTCTCTTTGGTCTACGCATCAGAGGCGGTATCCCCTGTTGAAGTGAGCGTTCCCACAATCAAGACATAACTTTCATCCCCAGAGGAAAACGAAGAGTGGATGGCCCTGACTCTAGATCTCCTTGACGAAAAAGAGAAGCCGCAAGGGTAAAAAATTGGTACCACCAGCAAGAAATAGCTCGCAGCTTTAACAAGAAAGTCTAGACCAGAACCTTTCAGAAAGGCGAATGGATCCTAAGACGAGTCTTCAATAACAGTAGTTACAAGGTGGCCGACAAACTGGCGGCTGGATGGGAAAGACCATACCAAATCATAGAAGTAAGAGGCTTAGGGGCTTACAAGTTACAGGATAGGTACAAAAAAGTACAACCAAACAGCTGAAACGCGTTACACCTAAAATCCTATTTCTTCTAAGGAAGGCCCCTGGCCTAGACGCTCACCTTGCCAAGATATATTTTTCTTTTTTCGCTGTATCGAAATTTCTTTTCCTTTATGCATAATAAGTTATGATTTCATTGTGTCCACAGACGGATTATCTTTAATAAAATAACTGATTCCCACCAAAGGAAATTAACAAAGCAAGGGGCAGTGCTTACCCCTGTTCGCCGGGACAGACGGAAAACAAAATGGTATAACTTGAACAAGAAGCACACTAAACTTGCTTACCCATACATGGGAAGCAACATAAAAGGTGTCGAACTGCCCCCTTTATCATAAAAAGGGTGAGACACGACAGTATAACCTAAAAACTGACAATGACTTGTTGTAGAAAGCAGAGTTCAACAAAATAGACAGAGGTCACTCAAGAGTGGCAAAGTAGTACCAAAACCTTAAGAAATATTTTCCAAGGACAAAGATGAATGGTTAAAAAAAAGGAATTGGTATGAACTCCAACCCCATGATCCTAAATCCCTTCAGAAAAGCTGAAAAGAAACGTTCTTAGGCAAGAAGGGCGAAAGGCTAGCCAAAAGCTAGAGGCTGAGTAGACGCCGAAAGGCTAGCCAAATGCCTGAGGTTGAGCAGACACCAAAAAGATAAACTAAAAACCAGATGCTGAGTAGACGCCGATAGGCTAGCCATATGCCGGAGGCTTGCTAAAAAGCTAGAGGATAATCAAAAGCCATAGACTAGTCGAATAGTCGGAGGCTAGATGACGTTAGTCCTAAAAAACCATAGGCTAAATAACAGCCAGAGGTCAATCGATCCTATGGGATAATCCGAAAAATCATATCAAGTGGCATACGTGAGCAGGTAGCTAAAAAAGGATTATAAAAGGAGAGGCATTAATAAAAGCCACGAAGGGCTTTTTATTAAAGTCTACAATAAAAAGCCCCGAAGTACAACAAAAAACCAAAGCCTAAAAAGGCCAAATAAGTTCTAGAAAAGCCCAGAAGGGGCATAACAAAGCCCACACAGGGACTGGTACTACGAGATTCACTAAAAAAAGCCCAAGGGCGACACATAAAAATAAAATTTTTTGATGAGGGGGTCAGGGTTCATTTAAGCGTGGTCTAGAGAGGGAGACTTCTCAACATCAGCGTCGGCCAGGTTGGAGGCATCTAGGGCATGCGGAATCACATGCTCATCCTCAAATTTGGGAGCAGGCAAGTTGTTAACCTTAGCCTCGCTCTCGACCACCAACTTATAGTTGTCAAATTCCTCGTGCAGGTTCCAGGAGCATGTGTTTCCATTGAGCCAATCCCTTGCCATCTCCTAGTACCCTACGATCTTTGCACCATTGATCTCCATGGCCTTCTCCTCAACAAAGACACTGACCTTGTCCCTAAGCTCTTTCGCCTCTTTCTCCAGATCAGCCTTCTCCACAATCAGTGCCTGGGTACGATCATACTCCCTCTGGTTCACGGATTCCAACCCCCAGGCCAGGTTCTTCATCTCCCCCAGCTCCTTCTCCGGACCAGCCAACTTCTCCTTCTCAGCCTGGAGCCTGCGGATGTGGTCTTCCACCATGAACCTCCCTGCCTCAACTGCCTCTGTTGACACCTTATCCTCCATATGATGGAGGAAGGCAATCATCTAACACACAAAAAGAGAGCAAGGTTAAAAGCAGCAGAAACAAGTAAGAGATCCAAAAGCTAGAAGCTAGACGCTTACCTCTAACATCTTCCTTTGGAGAAAGGAAAGTACTCCAACGGAGTCAGAGCGAGGGTAGAAGACGTTCAAAGCAGGGAATACCTGGACCTTCAGCTGCTGCAGAATGTCATCCAAGTCAGAGGGAGAGAGAGATGAGGATCTGTTGCCTACTCCTTTTTGCTTCTTTTCCTGGGAAGAGGGGCCGCTGAATTGTGCTAAGACTTCCTCTTGGTGCTTGGAGTGTCCAAGATCTCTACATCCTCGGAAGCTGACGTTTGGCCCCCCGAACTGATTATCGCTACCTTAGCGCTCTTGAAGTCCTCCATCGCCTTTAACACCGATCCTGCCATATTCCCCGCAACAAAAGAGCAAATGCTAAGACAATAGAAGTAAAGGGAGAAAGCAAATTAAGAAAAAGGCAGAAGGAAAAAGAAAACCCTAAACGCTAATTTTTGCTAGTGCCTCCAGACTGATTAGAAAAGTGGTGCTTCTTGCCTCACGAGGAAGCTTGAGTACCTGCTCTACCTTCTTCTTTCTTCTCTCGACTTTATCCCTTGAGGCCAGATGTATGAATTAATAACATATTGGTTTTTATATATTATAATATCATATTGTGATATGTGTGTATATATACATATAATTAGTATATATTTAATAAAAATCCAATCATTTGAACTATATATATGTTCATTATTTTTATTTATATGATTCAGATTAATTTATTTTTATAATATATCATATATATAATTTATATGTATGATATACATATATATATATATATATATATTATTCATTATAATTTAAAGATGACGTGGTCTATGTTATAATTAGTTATAAATATTACTATTTTTAAATATAAATAAAAAAATTAATCTACATCAAATAACTAAGGTATACCAATCAATCTTTTCTTTTAAAAATATCAAAGCCAAAAATTTAAAGCTACAACCAAAAAGTTTACAGCATAAAATGTAAATCTAAAACCTTAACTAATCAGGTCCAATAAAGTTGGGAAGATTAGAAAATTTTCCTCACTAGTCGACTAAAAAAAAATAATTTTCCTCACCCAATTTTTTTAAAAAGTGCTTGGAACATAATTACAGAAAAATGGCTATCCTAGACACCATCAATCCAACTCTATTTTTACTTTAAAATATAACTAGAGTTTTGACTCGCGCAACCGCGCGGGTTTTTAAAATAATTTTATATATTATTAATCATATTTAAAATTTTCAAGTATCAGGTTTATAATTTTCGGTTATTTCGAGTTTCGGATTCAGGTTCAGGTTCAAAACTTTTAAAATTTTCAGTTGTATCGAATTCTGGGTTCAGTTTATATTTGAGATTTTCAAACTTTCAGATTTCCTCGGATACTCGTATGGGTTCAATTCTAATAATATTCAATTCGAAATACCGTGAAACAAAACCCGTTAGAGTATTTAAAAAAAAAATATCAGATGACTAAATTTAAATTTTTATAGTTTATATAAATTATTTATAAATTTTTCAGGTTGCTGGCCATCGACCCTGGGTAGCTGGCCATCGACCAGATGGGTCGATGGCTGACAACATAGCCCGAAAATGCTCTTGTTTTAGGGTTTCATCCACTCTATCTTTAGTATAAACAGACCCTTAGCCTCCAAGAACAAAGAGATCCTTTTTACAACTCTTTTATCTACTTTTTAACACTTTTATTTGATGCTCTAAGTTGATTCTCTTGATCTTTTAGATCAAGATTCTCTCTTGTATCACAAATCTCAAAAAAAAAGGAAAACGGTTAGAGCCAAAGACTGAAGAAACTAAAGGAGGCTACTCATCCTAGACCTACCAGTAGGCTTCCACAGGGTAGGGAACCCCAGTTCTTCACCCACTCTCATGAACACAAACTGCTGGGCCCAGGTTTGCAGAAGACAATACCTTTCTTCTCTCCTCTCTCTAGCTCCTTGACGATTGGAACACTGGCCCGTGTGTGAAAACCATACCTTCCTTCACCAGGGGAAATGGGAGAGAAGTAGTAGGCATACAATAGCTCATTGACGCCAACGTCAAAACCGTCGAAATCGTTCAGGACCTAGGTCGCAATCAGTGTTCTCCAAGAAGGGGGATTCATCTACGAGGGGTAGATCCCGAAATGGTTGGCCACTGTGACCACCAGGGCAGGCAGGTTCGCCTTCACCCCCGTTTCCAGATAGCTCTCATACATGGCTATCTCGTCACATGGTAGGAAGAGGTGTACTTCTCATCCCCCGTAACCCTGAGGATCATGTCCTTAGGTAAAGAATACTGCCGCCTCAGGTTCCCAAGCTCATCTTCCTTGATCATAGAGAAGGGACCAATTTTGAGAATAGAAGGAGTAAGAGAGGAACTGACGGGGATCAGAGTTTGCCCTAGATCCTGAAGACTACCCGACGATTCGTCGGACTCAGAGGAGGGCTCTTCCCTCGGCAAACGCCTCCTACGAACCCTAGCTCCTACGAAAGAAGAAGCTATGGGAAAGAAAACTTTTGCTGGATTCGCCATTTACCTGATACGAGTCCAGCTCTTAAATCGTGGGTTCAAAATAAGAAGGTTCCTAGGGATCTATGAAACCCTAGAACCCTAATAGAAGGTGCGAAATCCTAACTAGAAATCAAAAAGAGGAAAGCGATCAGGGCATACCTGAGTGTAGGAAACGAAAGGAGGCTGATGCATGAGATGAGTTCGCTAGGAAAGAGCTAGAAGAGAAGAGGATCGCGAGGATGAGCTAAAGAAAATTGAAGATGGAGAAAAATAAAATTGAAAAAAGATTAAATATCGAGAAGTCAGAGAAGAAAAACGAAAAGAAGATCACACACCATGATTAGGCGCGAATCTCGGAGAATCTCTCTCTTCCTTTCAAAATCTCTCAAATATCATCCTACGACTACGATCGCCTAGCTGTTAGGAGAACGGATATCGTAAGCGTCCCGGAGAATTCTCGATTCAAAACCCAAACAAACGAATGCACCAAGCCCGAAGCCAAGAACATGGAAAAATCTCTAAGAACCCGAGGGTAGAGAAAGTAAAGTCACCACGCCCTGCCAAAATACATGGGAAATAATTTATTCCCCAACTTTGGATCCAACCTAGGCAATAAGGGGCAAACTGTTGGGAATCTTTGGACCTTGGGAAATCCCCTGGGTTCAGAAGCAATACGACATGCCTTAAGCCAAAAGCTAGGGAATATCGATAAGAGCAGGAAGCTAGGAGTATGTCTTTGGGCAGGAAACCATACGACTATTTCACCCGAGAAAAGGAAATCCTAAAGAAAAAGAAATACGCCTAAATATCTAAGGATATACACAGTTTTCGTAATCCTAAGGGGATAATCATCGACCAACTGCTATAAATATTAGACCTAAAGGTCCATACAATGTATTCACAAAAAACCTTAGAGACTAGAAATTAGGTTAAGAGAATACAATATTTGTAAGGGTTTAGACACCCAAATCGTATTGTACCTTGCTTCTTTTGATCAATACAAAACGTTTTTCTCTATTTCTTCGACTATCTTTTGTTATCTCTTGTTTCCGTAGTGCTTCCAAAAAACATCCCAAAAACATCCATAATAATAACCATCTAAGCAACTTGCAACTAATCGTAAAGTGGCCTAAATAATTTCTATATAAAATGTGGCTTAAAGCCAATGCTTCATGTATCCTTACAAAGGGCCGACACTGCTTATATTTTGTAACCTTTTTAACCTAAAAACAGAATTTTGGTACTTGACACGTGAGATGGAGAACACATGTCGAGTTTTGTATAACCTTATTGTAAGGATCTGATGAATAGAGAAATATTAGTGTGTGAGAAGAACCTTAAGTGATTGATTTGGTTATTTATGTCACAAAAATACACTTATATTTTCAGTCACTTGTACTGAGAGAACTCTACAATTAGGCGTGTTTGTGTTAGATTATTTTTAAGATGAACAACCTTCTAAGAAATGATTTCGAGAATCGTACAAGTGAGAAACAATACATGAAAAGATCACAGTGATTTGCTAGAACAATAGATTAAATCTTGAGTCAATTAGGTGAATAACCTAAAGGCCACCACTAATTAAAATTTTGGATTGTCAAAATAATGATGATGATGATGATAATAATAATAATGGGAATTTTACCAAAAATCTTTCATTTGTAAAGAAAAAAAAAAGAAAATAGGGGCAAAAAAATAAAAAAAAATTTAAATGATTATGAGATTTAAATAATGGTGGGAAAGGGTTATTGGTTATAATTTCCCTTAAATCTTTAAAACTTTTTGGAGTTGATGGACCCATAAACCTAGAGAGGTATCAGGATGCACGGAAAAGACGGACGAAGATGTTACATATATTTCTATATATATCATTTACAATTTTCTATTTATGTATTGTTTACGATCACTCGAATTTTTTTTACGTCGAAAAAGAGTCAAAAAAACGTTTATTAATCATTTAAACCAAGGAGATGATTTACAAAATTGTTGGACAAAGGATAACACTACAAGAAAAACATAGCAATTCCTGACCAAATTTTCGACCAACGTTTTGGTCAAAAGCATTTTGATTAATTTTTAACTATTTATTAAAAAATTTTTAATTGGTGAGAAAATTTTCAGAAATTTTTTGATCAAAATATTGGTAACAAAATGGTTGGAAATTATTGACCAATCACTAACTAATCTCTAAGAAAATTTTAAAATTTATCATAAGAGAAATACCACTAGATATTATAAATGTATCCATTATTTAATTTTCATATCCTCTAATGGTAATTTATCCTTTATCCATTTTTTTTAACAAGAGAGATTTTGTAAAAGCTCATTATTATATTAATTTTTTGTAAATCCCACATATATAATAAATAATTTTTCTTGTATTATCGATCTAATTCATCTTTATAGTCACAAAAATTTCTGACCAAAATGTTTTAGTGAGGAAATTAAATAGTTATATTATTTTGTTCAAAATTTGACTAAAATATTTGATCATTTTTTGACTAAATAAATTTTGAATATTTTAATATTTTTTAAAAAAATTTGTCAGAAATTGGTAGTAATGATTTTTCTAACATCTATTTTAATTAAACTTTATACAAAGTGTGCATAAGCTAATTTGACAGAGAAGAGAAAACAAAGAAAGATGATTCTATCTCTAAAGCTTTTTTTACAAGAAATCTGCTACATTGTTGATTTCTCGATTGATCTTTGCTAAGTAACATTTTGGTAGACGTTGGATCCAACATCTTATATTGATTAACAAATTAGCTATTTTCGTATCATCTTATCCACAACTAATCACATTCGCTAGCTAAACATTATCACCTTCGAATCAAACATGTCAGTATCCAAGAGTCCATATGAGTTGGACAACATAAAAGAACGCTACCGCTCCTACTTGCATTGTCGTGCGAACTGATTTAAGCTTTGCAAAACTTGACAGAACATGAGTTCCACCCTCTTCACGTAAGATCCATCCAACCCCTGTCTTTGAACCATTTTCTCTATGACTTGCATCGAAATTGAACTTCAACCATCCTGATGGAGGTGGCTCTCACTGATAAAGTTGCAGGCTCAATTCTTGAACCAAGTCTTCTTTGTGGGAACCGAAATTCTCACTGTCAATGTTATGTGGTTCACAGATTCTATAGCCAGAAATCAACAAATCGAGATAGCGAATTAGCGAATTATTGAATAAGAAATACGAAAATAAACTGCGAAGACAATAAGACAGAAATCGTGAGTAAGTTAGATAACGAAATACGAAATAGATTGCGAAGCGATATGAATTAAAGGTGAACAAGTGACAGGATTCGTAAGATAAATTGACGCGAATGAATACAAAGTGAAAACGAGAACGGATCTAAAGTATGCGAAAAGAGTAAATGGAGAGAGATTCGATAGACACAATTAACAAAGAAGTTAAGAGATCTTCGTGATCGGAGCGTGCGCAACCGGTGTTAAGCCGTGGCCGCAAGATCTGTTGGTGACGATTACCTAGAACTAAGACGCAGATTTGTAACCTAGTTGAGATGCAGCTCGCTAACGAAAAATGAAACAAGAATCCTAGTTTTTCTAAGTGTTTATGTGGTGACGAAAAGCTCTGTGAATGAATGAATGTGAATGTATGTCTCTCTTCTTTGACTTCGCATCCTTTATATAGTTCCTCGTGGGCTGGCTCGATTTCTTTTTCCATCCCGATTCGTGCATATCTTCTCGCGGGGATATTCCTTTTTTCTTGATTCT
>OVAN01001513.1:0-40344 GCA_900406275.1 Anastatica hierochuntica
TCCTGAGCTTCCTCCAATTTTGTTTTCAGAACCTCAATATTTTCTCTTCCTATTGGCGCAGTGGTTTTCCTCCACCAAGAAATCGAATTCCTACAGTTTTGTATTTTATCCACAAAAGCAGGTTCCTGAAAATTACGTGTCCGCCGCCAACCACTCTCTATAACCTCCGCGAAGCTCTCCTTACCAATCCATCGCTTATCAAACCTGAAACTATGATGAAATTTTTCTTTTTTATAGTTAAATTTCAACAAAATCGGCCGATGATCCGAACCAATCCTCGCTAAATATTCAACTTTAGAATGGCAAAAGACACTATGCCAATCCTCATTTCCTATCGCTCTATCCAATTTGCACCGAACGTTCTGGTTACTTCGTGTTCCCTTCCAAGATAGTTGATCTCCAGCACAAGGGAATTCCGACATACCACAGTGTCCTAGCATCTGATTGAATGGGACAAAAGAAGCCTCCGACCTCATTTTACCTCCTTTTTTCTCATGATTTCCAATAAGTTCGTTTAAATCTCCAATGATTAACCAAGGTTTGGATCGCTGCGATCCAATTTCAATTAATTTGTTCTATACTTTATAGCGATTTGCAGCAACCGGCTCACCATAAACAAAAGAGATGGAGACATTAAACCCATATATCAAAGCATTGACATCAATAATGTGATTACTAGAGTAGAGAACATCTAGTTTTATTTCATTATTAAATAAAATTGCTAAACCACCACTCAAACCAATGGGATCCACCGAATACAAATTATTAAAACCAAAATCTAATTGAAATTTCTTTAAATAAGAAGCAGATTGTTTTGTCTCAAAGAGAAACACAATGTCAGGCCGAAATTTATTCCAAAGGTCTCGAAATGTATCTTCTGTCAAGTCGCTCCCGATGCCTTGACAGTTCCAACTCATGATCTTCACGGGTGAGCCGGTGGTTTCAGGGGAGCCACCACTCCTTTCTTCTTAGTCTTAGAAGGCCCCGCGCCCGTATTGCCACCTTTAGCCGCAGCAGCCATCCCCACCATACCTACAACACGGTTTGCCGGTTTATTAGAAACCAATGATTTCTGTGAACCTAACCCAGAATTAGCCTTTCGCCGTTGTGGCGAGACCAGTAACAACTTATTTAACTTGCGAAAATTAATGCCTTTTATTGTCCCCGGGCTCTTAGAACCACTAGCCAGACTACTACTACCATTTTTCAACCTGATATTCCTTGTATCATGTACTAGACCCTCGATATCTATTATTGGATTAGAGGGTTGAGAGTATGTACCTTCATTGCAAGTCGGAGGCTCTTCCGCAGTCACCAGCGCCACATCCATCATTTCTTCCGGTATGATGGGCTGATGTTCTGGGTCCTCATGTTTTAAATCCTCAACAACCAATGATCCAACACACTTCAGCCCTTTGGTGGATCCAATCAGACCAGTAGGAACACTCTCTGTCTCCCCAGATTCCTAGATCAACACTTCTCCTTCCTCTGCCAGCAAATCATCATTCTCCATTGATGAGCCAGCCAAGAACTCAGCCTTAGCGCTTTCCTCCTTACCCACAGCCATATCAATGGCTTTACCTTTGTCCAGAATCTTAGGATCCTCAGATTTAAACTCCACCATAACCGTTTTCTGGCCATTTCGGTCTGCTTCCAAGGAGTATAATGGTCTCAGCCAGCTTGACTGTTTACGACCTACCACCATGGATGAGTCAGCAGCCTGTGTATGTGAATCATTGCTGGGATGCCTTGAGCTGCCACCCTTATGATTTTTGTGACGATAAACCCTATGTGTACCTCCAGAGATATCTTTCTTCCTCACCTTATCAGCATATGAATCTCTAGTAGATTCTTTCTTCCCCATGGACTCCCTGCTATTACTGGCGTACCGTTGTTGGTCACCCTCCATGCTATGGATTAGCTCCATATCCAAGGCCCTTTTGACCGAAAGCCTCCTCGAGTCATCCTTACCCCGTCCTTCCCATTGCTGCCTATCAACCACACTCTCAAGATCCGCCTGTGGCTGTCTCCGAGTATCAAGCTCCGGACACATCGAGACGTGATGCGTGAGAAGATGACAGTGCTTACAGTAGCATGTAAGCTTATCGTACTTGAGACCAACCTTGATTTCCTCGCCATGATCGAAAGGAACCACAGTCTAAAAGATTAGTGGTTTAAAGCCATCAACCGTCACAAGCACACTTGCCGACTTCGCGTCCACTTCCTGAACCTCACCTATGGCTTTACCCACAACCCGGACTGTTTCTTCTTCCCATAATTGAAGAGGTATGTCTTCGATCTTTATCCAGAATGTAAGAGCCGATGGATACAAAGGCTTTACAACAGGTTCCCATCTCACAAGCGCAACCATCCAGCCGTCGAAGTGGTACGGACCATATTGTAGGACTTCTAGGATATCCCTTTCGGATTGGAAATTAAATTGGAACTTCCCGTTCCCAAGATCACCTCCTTCAACCTTCCTTTCAAGCTTCCAA
Source organism: Anastatica hierochuntica (assembly GCA_900406275.1). Taxonomy (NCBI): domain Eukaryota; kingdom Viridiplantae; phylum Streptophyta; class Magnoliopsida; order Brassicales; family Brassicaceae; genus Anastatica; species Anastatica hierochuntica. Next base: position 2,496 of record OVAN01001513.1, read on the forward strand.
ATTTTTGGAAGATTAGAGAGAAGACTATCCATTCGCTGCTCCTCTAGATTCATAAGCCTTCCGATCAAGGTCAGAGAGAATTGTTGAACCCTCCTTGCTATCCCTGCCGCCGAGAGTCTCACCGACTCTGTACGGACCTCTGTTCTACTCTTAGCAACCAGCTGAGCCATAATCTCGACCACCAATAAGATCCAAAGAAGACCCGAGTAAATAACTTGAAACACCAGCCAAACCTGCCACCCAACACAATCACCAATCCACCTATAAACTTGCGACCAAGGAGAAGAGAAGAAAAGAAGCTTGTGGCAAAGGAAAGCATAGATGAGATCCTTATAAACAGGTTGCATCGCTTGCCCAGACGTAATCTCAGAAATCAATGTGGCGATACAGTGAAATTGTATCTTTACCGTAAAGGATCTGAGAAATGAATGGCAGATCCTTGCACAGCCCATTCGAATCCTTTCCCAATCTTCCAAATCTCTACTTGCCATAGATAAACTCACAAATCGAAGATCCATCTCACTGATCTCGGCTCCTAATGACCTCACCGAGATCTCTCCTCCCGTTATTAGCAACCACTGAAGATCCTTTGGATCTCCTTTCCAAATCTCCCATATAGTCCTGAAGAGCCTCAGAAAATCCCATCGCCAGACCCCTTCTCGACCTTCTGTCCAGTATTCCAGATCGATTCCTCCATCTCTAACAGGCCAAATCGCCTCAGCAACAAACCCTAATAACCAACTCCTCTCCTCTACCTGTCTCCGATTACCTCTAGGAACCCCTTCCGGCCACATACGCCGGTGACCCTGACGGCTGCTCCGCCTTAGTTTGAAGCGGCGGCGGCGATACCCTAGAAAGTCGCCATCGCTAGAAAATCCTCTCTTTTTAACTGTTGTTTAATTTAGTGGATGCATTACTCAATACTTCAGTTATTTCATTAATAATGGATTTTAATAAATTTTGGTATGTTATTGTTAAATTCTATTCCATTCTCTTTAATCCATGAAATTTAAAAGAATTTGTTTCTAGTAAAGTATGTTACATTCTATTAAAATCTAAAAACTAGAATTAGTGACAAAGGCATTAAAAACCCATAAAATCTTTTAAAGTAGTTAAAGTCTCCAATTAAATTCTTTTAGAATCTATTAAATTTCTCCGTTCAATACCACCTCTAAATTTTGGACAATGAAAAGTCAACTCGGTGAACGTATTGTCTTGCGAGTAAAAATGGTAAAAGAGTAAATTGTAAGAGAGGAGGAACGGATCCCCAAATAGAGAGGAAAGTCACGTTGGTCTCTCTCGTCATCATCATCTAGCTGCCGAATCCAGATCAGACGCAGAGCGTGTACTCGGGATGAATCCACATTATCTCCTTCTTTCGATTTGATTGGCTTCTTCTTCTTCCACACTCCACACCTTCAGATCATGTTTCATCCTCTCAATCTCAACCATGTATTCCTCTGCTTCCTTGTTTCTTTCGCTTTCTTCATCGACCCCTCTTCGCAGCATCTCCACGACGTCAAGAAGAAACGAATGCGAGAGAAAGTCCGCGAGATGTAAGCAAGCGTCTCTTTGTTCACCGACCCATTTTTTTGAATTTACTTGATTATCCATTTTCCTCTTGCTGCTTGCTTCTCCATCGAATTTAGGTTAGAAAGATTCAACTTTTTCTGGGTTTGGGCTTTTTGGTTCCCTCGTAGCTCTTTGTATCATCCCATTTTGAATGCTTTTTCAGTTTTTCTTGGTTTCGGCTGTGTGTATTTCAGAAACTATTGAAACCCTTTTGAATCTAAGTTTTGGTTCAAGTGTGGTGAAGCTTCTTCATTAGGAATTAACAAAACATTATGAGAGAGTTAGATGGGTCTTTGTGAGAATCAAATGGGAGAAAGTTGCTAACTTTAATGTGTAACAAACCCATGGATGCTTAAAAACCAAGGGAAGAAAAGAACAAGCAAATAGTATTACACATGATAAGACATTTTCGTACTTGGTTCTCACGTTTTGCAGGTTCTATCACGCGTATGACAACTACATGGTTTACGCATTCCCGGTTAGTGAACTACTTCAACTTTAGCATTATGAGTTGATGAATTCTGACTTCTGTGTTTCTGAATCCTGTTACATCGTTAATTCGGGCAGCATGATGAGCTAAAGCCTCTCACGAAAAGTTTCACTGACTCCCTCAGTGAGCTTGGGAATCTGAAGGTAACTTACTATTAGCTCGTGGGCACATAAACGATTTGATGCACAAGGTTGACCTAAGATTTCTGATTTCCAGCTTGAACACCTGCCAACAGATTATAATGGATCAGCTGTGACTCTTGTTGAATCCTTATCCAGGTATGTTATCAAAAAGTGAAAACATTCCGTAAGTGGATTTTCGATACCAGTTTGACATGATTCTCCTTTGTCCCAGCCTTGCTATATTGGGAAACAATACAGAATTTGAAAAGGGGGTTCTCTGGCTCTCAGAAAATCTAACATTTGATATTGATGCACGAGTCAACCTTTTTGAGGTAAAATATAGCCACCGAGGGATTCTCTGGTTCCTTCAAGAAACTGGATGTGTCCCCGAGTTCCATAAATGATTTATTTGCACTTGATGTTTCTAACTGGTGCTCTATTTGTTTCGTATCTGTAGTGCAATATAAGAGTTCTTGGAGGACTTATCTCTGCCCATCTTCTTGCAATCGACCCAAGTAATAGGTTGATTCAGGGATCCTACAACAATCAGCTTCTTCGATTATCTGAAGACCTTGGAAAACGCTTTTTACCAGCGTTTGAAACACCCACAGGATTACCATATGCATGGATTAATTTGAAGGTACTAAAACCGTCCCTTGTGAAATGCACCTAAAATAATTTTACTTCAATGCATCTGAAATCCTGGCTATCTAATGTGAAAAAGGACAGTCACTGCGATGGTTATAATTCGAATCTTAATTAAAGATTTATGTGCTCTTTCCTGCCAAAGTTTGAGCTCCCTAATTTAGTTTTCTCCGAGAAGGAATTTTTTACCCCAACTAATATCTTTGGGCAGAATGGAGTAATGGCGAATGAGACAACTGAAACAAGCACTTCAGGATGTGGTGTGGATCTTGTTTCCGTTGTTTCTTTACATTCTAGTGGCAAATAAACACAAGTATATCTGTGATGAAAATAGTTCTGTGAATGTGTTTATGAAATTTATTGATAAGCATTTTTTTAACTTTAGGCTCTCTCATTCTTGAAATGGGAGCACTGTCAAGGCTCACTGGAGACCCTAGATTTGAATCAGCTGCTTTACGTGCGCTGCGTCAGCTATGGAGGATGCGCAGTTCCTTAGATCTGCTGGGGACGACATTGGATGTAGTAACTGGGGAGTGGCTAGAGTACTCCTCCGGCATTGGAGCTGGTGTGTTGATCATTTTCTTAGGATTCTTGTGGCTATTCCTTTTCTCCAAGAGATAGCTGCAAAATCATTTTAGTTATATGTGTAGATTTAACTTATGCCTCAGATTAATGTGCCTCTGACATTTAATTTCTTTTGTGGTCTTTTAAAGGGGTTGACTCTTTCTATGAATACCTCTTGAAGGCTTATATTCTTTTTGGAAAAGAAGACTACTGGCGAATGTTTCGTTCTGCTTATAGGGCATCTCAGAAGTACTTCAGACATGGACCTTGGTAATATACTAACCTGAAGAAACGTTCGTCCACAATCTCCACGACACTAAAACTTCTATTATCCTAAGACTGAAATTTGCTAGATGTAGTAATGAGTTTATCTACCTGATTTAGGTACCATGAAGCAAATATGTGGAGTGGGAAACCAACTTATTGGCAGCTCACAAGTCTTCAGGCGTTTTGGCCTGGTCTACAGGTATAATGAGTGTATTACTTAAATGTCACAGAAAGAACAGTCGAAAAGGGGAGATTCTGGTTGTCATTCTTAAGTTCTTACTACTAGGTTCTTGTTGGGGATTTGTCAGCTGCAAATGCATCACACCGCGAGTTTTTCCATGTATGGGAGAAGTTTGGTGTATTACCTGAGAGGTATGCTTTCAGTTATTTTCAACTTTGCTGTTTGGGCTAAAGAACAATGAAAAAATCTTTGTTCAGGTATCTACTGGATCATCAAATGATACATCCAACTGAGAAATACTATCCACTGCGTCCTGAATTAGCAGAATCCACATTCTACCTTTACCAAGCTACGAAAGGTTTTTGCTTTTTCTTAATTGTCTCAACGTGAATATTTAGTATGTGAAGCAGCAGATCATAGGCAATCGATATCTACTTCTTTTTTGAAACGTCATAATTCTCTATGTCATCCTTTTGTTTCTTCTTTTTGCAGATCCATGGTACCTAGATGTTGGTGAAACAATGGTGAAATCTCTTAATCAGTACACGAAGGTGGCAGGGGGATTTGCAAGTGTTAGAGATGTGACCACCATGCAACTGGAAGATCATCAGCACAGTTTCTTTCTTGCTGAAACGTGAAACCACAGTTCACTTCCTTACACGTAATTTCTGTCCATACCTATACAATATCAGAACCCAAGAACATCATATTGGTTGTTATTTCACTTTCGCAGGTGCAAGTACTTATATCTCCTCTTCGATGATTCATTTGTGGCCAAAAAGAACTATATATTTACAACCGAGGGCCATCCTTTACAAATTATGAGCTCCTGGCATGAGAAACTGCCAGAAAATTATTTCTCAGGCAACTGGACGTATTCAAAGGTCTGCCTCTTGTTTCAGCTCTGATCATCTTGGGAGGAAGAAATAAGACTTGTATGCATAGTTTACACTGCCTATTCAGTGTGCATTAGCGATTAGGAAGAATAGCAATGCTATATTCTGGTTGATAGACAGAAGAGCACACATTTAACAAATCAAATAGTCTTAAAGCATAATTAGTCCTTTCTCTGACTCTGCTAAACTAGAAATTATACAAATTTGCAGAGTGGAGCATGGGAAAGTCGAGCAAGCGCATTGTCAATGCAAGTTTGTCCATCAATAGCTCTCAACTCCATACGTCCTGAGCAACAGAGAGAGAGTGCTTGTCATGTTCCTGACGAGAAAACCGATCATAGGTGTTGGAGCAACAAAGAGTGTGGTGTTGATGCCACTACTTGTCGACAAAGATCCTGCAGCGGGGTTGGATTCTGCGGCTTATGGAACCCCTTATAAGTTATAGCTTTTGATTTAAAACAAAATACATGGTCTCTTGAGTTTCAGGAAAGGTAAGAGGTGTGACTTACGAATAGAAACTGTAAATTATTGTGGCAAAAGACAAGTTTTGGTGGTCAGATAATCAATAGTTACTGCATGATGCTACATTAAGAGTTGCATCATTTCTTTATCTCATTGTTATTTACTTTGGGAAGATCAACCTCCATCAAATGGGGAATCAGAGATATTATGTTTCTCTTTGTTTTTTCTCTTCAAGAATAGCTTTGGGTTTGAGAAACTGAAATACCTTTCTATTCAAACGGCAAGATTCAAAAACAAAGAAAACCCATTCATCATTTTATCCGCAGTTGAGATGATGAACATACAACTCTTTCTGTAGTTTTAATTCACGGTAGATGCTCATGCATTGTGCAAGAAATCATCTCTTAATGCAGGTGTTAGCAAACGGAATAGGCTCTATAATATATCACTCATACGCGATCTTCCGTCCTTTACGGATCAACAAGCAGGTATCACCAAGTCAGAAAATCACCTGCAAATTTAGTCATTAACCTCAACAACTCTATAAACACAGACCTCAATTTTGCAATGTTCCATTTTACCTTCCTTTCTGTGGACAACGATTCAGAAAGAAAGATCCAATAGAATAACCAGTTCCAAAAGTACGAATAACGTCATATATTCTCAAGTTGTACAAGTATATTTGAAGAAAAACATTGCAATAGCTTAAATCTTTATTGGGTTTCATGTAAGCATTTTATAGTGTGGACACATCCACCTCAGTCATTGCCTAGTTCAGCTATTACTGATAAACACCTTCACTCTTGAGATTGAAAGACAGGTTATAAAAATAGACTAAGATTCCGCAGATGAGGCTGCGTCATCTTTGTGCTTAATCATGCCTGAATCCACGAGAATCGGAATCTCGGCAGCTAGCCATGGAGCGAGCCCCAAACACAGTGCATGTGCTATACCAAACCGAGGACTGCATAAACAGAAGTCATTCATCAATGCACAAAACCCCCCAAGCTCGGAAACAGCTTAGTACTATAGCCTAATAGAATCATCATACAAAAGAAGAAGACACGAACAACATCGACAACAAACCAATCTAATTAACATCTTAGGACTAAGAATTCCTTTCATAAGCCCTGCTTGCTTCTTCTTACAATGTCAAGGCAACAAGAAGCACAATAAATTACCAGTTTTTGGCCCAGAGAGGCTTGAAATGCACAGTCAAACATATCTTCCCACCTCGATACATCTACAGAAAAACAAAACCCAAGAGAGCAATAAGGACAAAAGGGTATTGAATCGGAAAATAGAAAAGCCTATTACCTTCTGGGTCTTGCCGTCAATCTCAGGCAGCTCAAGCTCAGGAGCAGTGGCTGGGTAGGTAACAGGGATATCGAATTGAAGATCGAATTCGTATTTGAGGAGGTTGTGAACATACCAACACTTGCCTGTCCAACGAGTTCCTTCAGGATTTGAGGCGGAGATACGGAACCAGTCGTTGTCGTTGGACTTGTTCATCTGTGTATACGCAATCAGAGATTTGTACTCCTCTTTCAGCCTCTGCTTCCATGCCTCGCCGTCTCTTGGACCCGCCTTCACCGTCAGAAGCGGAATTCGCGTTAACGTCGACTTCGTGCTCGGATCCCATCCTTCCATTGTTTCTCTCTCTTTCTTTCTCCGATTTGGGCGTGAGAATGACGATCGGAACACGATGCTCCTTTACTCTCTCTCTGATTCGATAATAAACCAAGGATCTGTAACCGAAACAAATTAAACCGGCTTGAATTTAGCGTTTTGATTTGGTAACCTTTAAATCTATTTGGTTATCTCCGGTTTTGGATGTTTTGGTTTAGTTTCCGGTTAAATACTCTAAAACTGAACTAAATATCTTGCGGCAATTGTCCTAATTGCTCTCTGTGCTGCTCGTATCGCCGAGATTCATATACAACCTTGAGAAACCTGAAACCTATAGATTATGCGGCCGCTGGCAACTACGAAAGGCACCACCGTGTTTCACTTTAACAGTTTTGGCCGACGGAAATCTTGAATCTAGTAATAATAACCGATTGAACTGTAAATTTCTAGACCAAATATGGACAGTAAATTTCCGATATGCGTTTTGCCGGTTGCCGATTGCTGCTTGGACTCGACGTATTGGAAAGCAATTCCTTATAGAAAGTGAAAATGCCGAGGAATCATCAATGTATGAAGGTAATATAATATACTTCCATCTCTAGTGAAACACCAATAAACAAAACACACTAAATTTGCATGGACTTGAGTTTCACGTTTTGCTTATAGTTTCTGAACACCTGACTTTTAAAGATTCAGAACCCTATAAAAAAACTTACCCCAGTCAAAAGTTCGTATCTTCAAACTATTTCGTAGTTATGGAAGCCTTGAGATTTTTCTGGATCATCCACCCCGGTGGATAAGCGACATCCGGGGCATCCAAGTGAAGATGCCAGTTCAGTATCTTCGAGCAACCTGATGGAACACCTTCCATGTCGCTTTCATCTGCCACCACCTGCTCTATAAATGTTGTCTCCTGCTTGGAAACACACCATGTTATGAACAAGATTATTAATGACAGTTGACTGTGCATCAGAGAAATCCAAAGATGAAAGAAAAACTCAAAAAATCATACTTGGAAACCTTCCTTCACTGTGTCTAGTTGCCGGGTTGGATGGGAAAAGGGACGTTGCCACCTTTTAGGGTCCCAGAGTATAGTGCTGTTAAAAGCAAATCCCGACATATCGACATGGAACCTCCGTAGTCTTTTACTCTTTTCATTAGTGTGCCATCCAATTACTTGACTTCCGTTGCATACTGGACCCTCAAGGATGGCCTTGTTTTTGCTTGGCGCAAGCATCGCAACAGGCCAAGTTCCAAATCGGCTACACATATAACACAGGTAAGCGTAAGCTGCGTAACCAATTAAATTGGAGACAAATACTTCAGAAGAAGATAAGCTTTAGATATCAAGCTGCCAGCGTTCAACTCTATCGAAAAATAATCGGGTACTCACAAAAACTGGGGCTGGTTAGACAGAGAAGTTTAGTAAAACCTTCCCAATAACATGAAATGAAGTATTTTCTCTAACAAACAAAAAACACATGGCCAGAGTAAGCAGCAAATTAGCTAAGCATGGAGAGTCAGACTAAAGGCAAAGAGATAAAAAAAAAATCCTAGACTTTGTGCAGAAAACTCAGATTGTGAATACTTTCAACATCAGGGGTGTCCAACCATAGCACTCAGCCACACACCGAGACTGCACAATAGGTGAAGACAGCAGAGTTGGCGCAACTAACAACTCAAAACTGAAGAACAATCTCTAAAAAGAACTCAAATCGACGATTTAAGTAGTCTATTTCTCACAAATTACCAGGTGGCAGTTAACATACAGTCCATCCACTAGTACAACCAAAAGCAAAGAAACACTCTTTTTGACTCACCTGATGAGCCTTAAGCTTTGAAACAACTCAAGCGAGTAGATATTGTCATCATCAGCGAAGTAGACAATGCCATCGAGCTTGTGCAATTCGATATGTTCCAATGCAGTGTTTCTCTGGTGTACTCCTCTATCTTTGATATTCGTCATGTTCCTCTTGCAAACCAAGTGTCTGTACATAACCCCTGTCTTCCTCAGAATCTCTGAGGTCTCAAACGAAGCAGCATTGCCCTCCACCACTATCCACAACACAGGCGGCTCCACTAGCCTCAGCGTTTGAGCAATTCTGTTCAAGTAATAAGCTTGCATCGCTCGATTGTACGTTGGTGTGACCACAATTATGAGCTTCCTCGGCACAAAATCGAGATCCTCCACCGTCTTCTCCTTCCCATTCTCAGTCTCCGCCACGAAACTAACCCCATCTACGGCTACCTCTTCCCGTTTTTCAACGTTCGGCGGTTTGATCTCGAAGGAGAACCGATCCGTGACGTTTGCATCTTCCAATTGTCCGTACGGTGTCATACCTAATAGAAATCCGAGAAGAAAGAAAGCTAGGAACTGGTAAAACGGTCGCCGCCATACACTTCTGCGCGAGCTTTTAGGGTCAGACGTCGCTCCGGGAAGTTTGGTGAGATAGGAGAGAAGCTGGGAGGAATGGTGTTTACCGGTACCCTTGTGAGATGGGGATGATATAGACGAAGGTGAGAATGGCGCACCGCCGTTTTCGTATGGACGATCGTGATACAGCGGCGAGAGAGTTCGCCGGATTGAAGCCATCTCAGATTACGGTTACACACCTTACATACCCCAAATCAAACATCTGAAAGCGTTAAAACAGCGAATCCGTAGTGATCAACAACAAACCAGCACCGATTCGCAGGAAACCAAGCTCAAGTCGGAGGTAGTGAGGTCGTGGGCTGTACTGTAACTCGCCGATTTGGATCCGTCGCCGCCGAGATCTGGAGGAAAAGTTTGTGCGGGAGAGAGATTAGCACTGCTGTTTTAATTGTTAAAAATCTTAAAGCTACGCGGATTTGTGGGACACGTGGAGAGGTTATTACTCGGAGAGTAAATTCCTTTTATTGGCCATTTTCTTTTGTTATCAAGTCAGGTAGTATTATCAACCGATGTGTTGTAAAATGGAATGCAATTAAATTTGAAGAAGACAAATAAAAAAACTTTAGGAAGAAACTTAATTGAGGCAGATATTTTATTGATTATATGAATAACTAATTGTAAACCCATAGATTCATTTATCTCTATATTATTAGTTGGAAAGTATATTTAGATAACCAACCTTTAATTTATAAGAATTTATATCAAATGTCACTGGAAACAATATATAATACAAAAATAAATTAAATCATGCTTGGTTAAAAAAAATCAAATCATGTTTGTAAAATGGGAAAATCTCATTTAGATTCTCATGATATTTTTTAAATAATCATCAAAAAAATTATATTTATTTTAAAAATAAGTACACAAATCATTTTTTAAAATGATTATTTTAAAATAATCTACAGCAAAATATATTTCGAAATAAATAGTATAATTTTAAATATAATTTTATTGTATGATCAGTTAGTTATATAATAAAGAAACTCTTGATTTTTGAAACAATAAAAGTATAAATACTAAAAAGCTAAGAAAACTAATTTTAATTATAATATATAAATAACTAATAGTTTATCTTAAACAATTTTGATTGAAATTGATTTTAAATGAGAGATTTAAACTTACAAAAACCGAAAATTTTTAGTTTTAACTTTAAATTTACAAACTCAAACTATGCAATAATCTATTATATTAAAACAGAATCCTACTTTTTATCTACTTAAATAAAAAGTTGTCATTTAAATTTGGACCTATTCACAAGTCATTAGAATAATTGTAATATTCATTATTATTTAGTTAACAATATAATATAAATATTGATAATCCCATGTTATATCTTCTAATCCTAAATATAATTAAATTATATAGAATTATATTATTATTTTTAATTAGCTTATATATTATACATGTATCAATATTTATATAGTTAACGTCTTATCATACATGTATTGATAAATATATAATAATATTCAATACAAGACTATAGATTCAATCATATAATATTGATTTTATAATAAATCGGTTTTGATATATTTATCTTATAGTATATATAAAAATTATATTATTTTAGTATAAATACAAATGTGTAAGTTAGATCAAGGCGTTTGAGATCCCGTTCAGGTTCGGGTCGGGTTTGGATCTCGAACTCCAGTTCTATAGATTCATTATTGTTTCTGAAAAGTTCGGTTTAGATTTTTTCGGACGGGTCAAATTTTATAAAATTATTAAAACTCGGATAGATTTGATACATTTTCGAAATCGAGCATTTTCGGGTTTTTCGGATTCGGGTTTGAGTTTTTTTAGGTTTCTCCAATTTTTTTGGATATTTCGGGTTTTTTGGATTTGTGTTCGGTTCAAGTTTTTTTGAATTTTTGGATTTTTTGAATTCGGATTCGGGATTTTTGGATTAAACAATACAAGTATATGGATATAAGAGTGTACGAGTAAGGATGTATGTATATGTATGCAAAAGTTCGTGGCACCTATATACTATAATTTTGAATTTTATTTTTAGTTATAACAAAATATGTTGAGAAAAATCTAACAAAACCGTACTAAAAATCTTAATTATTTTTATTAAATAATGTATTACTTAATTTCGTAATTAGTAATATAATATTATTATAAAATAATGTTAATTAAAATTTTATTATAAAAAATAAATTCTAAACTAAAATAAATTTCTTAATTATAAACTATATTATATTAAATAGAAGTATTATATGAATTAAAATACATTTATAAAATAAAAAATAGTCGCATGAATGTGCGGGTTAAAATCTAGTTTTAAATTAATAAAATATGATCCCGCGCATTCGCACGGATTAAATCCTAGTATCTTTCTAAATCGACTTAGAATTGAATTCTTAATTTCATTAAAAACTCAACCGAACGTAAGTGATTTTTTTATTTATACATCAGAGATCTGAATCACCATTGAAAAACAACAGTCAAAAGAGAATTGTTGAAATCTAAAAGTGTATCCGAAAAAAAATAATCTTAAATTGTATTATTTATACATAGATATATATCTTACCATATTAAGTTGCATGTTTAACATAAACACGATATGTAGACATAATTATAAATCACGAATTTCGCTTTGTGTCGTCCTTAATATAGATTATGACATGTGTCATCTTTAAATCCTTTTTTGTCAACTAAACAACAATTAAAAATCTATTCCCGCGCTGGATATCCAACTGGGAAGAGAAGAGTTACAAAGGTACATTCATTAAAGGAAAGACGTGATTCACGCCCCAAAACATCTGCTTGCCTATTTTTCTCCCTGGGAATAAGATGTAGAAAAGGTTTGGATACTGAATTCGGAGCGTCTGGTATTCTTGAATGAGATTAAAGAAATTCGGTCAATCCTCTTGATTATGGATGATATTAATAAATTCTGCACTGTCCGTCTCAAAGTGATGACAAACGATCTCCTTGTCGCGCAATCCCTTCATTGCCCATAGTAATGCTTCCATTTCTGCATGTAATGGTGTAAGACTTCGGCGCTGACCTCGTGCCCCAAGAAGTATTGTTCTGTCACTCTCATCCAAGAAAATTCATCCAAGTCTTGATGTAGGATCTTGTTTCCTCCAAGCATCATCCACCCGACATTTGATATTTTGACTTTCCTCTTCTTGTTCTAGTGGTTGTCCATCTGTATAGCCTTGTCGAAAGTTAGTGTCTCCCCATAATCCAAAATATAAATGACTTAGAATTGAATTTGTAATTCCATTAAAACACTCATTCAAATAAAAGTGAATTTCTATGATACATTAGAGATATGAGTAAGTCACTGTTGAAAGAAAATATCATCTAAAAAAGTCAATCTCTATTACTATTCAAATCTAACAAAAGGGTGACATTGGTGGAATTAATTAAAATCTAAAATAATAGTAGTATTCTAAAACAGTGAAAGAGAAAACTAAAATATTGATCTGTTAAATTTGGAAGAAATAGAATGGTCGAATGTGATAGAATATAGGACATTATGTTGCCTAACATTATTGTTAAGATACGATATTGTATATTTTATATCCTATATTTTGTGTGACTATTTTGCCTATTAAAGATTTTTGAATAACAATGTATCCCTCAAGGGAATTCATACAACTTTCATGGTATCAGAGTCAGGTTGCTCCTGAACTGAATTGTCTTCATTTATTTTTCATCTCGTCTCCTTTGTTCTTTACTCTTCTCCTCTGTTCTTCTTCTCGTTTCAATGGTAGCCATTAACACAAACATTGAACGAGCATTTGGTGTTAATAACACCAAATCACACAGTCCATCATCCTTGATCTTGATGATCATAACTATGATGTGTGGCGCGAGCTTTTTTATACCTATTGCCTCACGTTCGATGTATGTGGTCATATCAATGGAACCTCTGTTCCGGATGGTGACAACGATGCGACCTGGAACAAGCGTGACAAATTGGTGAAGTTGTGGCTCTATGGTACTTTAGCTCCAAAGCTTTCGAAGTTCCTTCAAAACCGGTGGGACTTCCAGAGATATTTGGGTTCGCATTAAGAATTAGTTTCGCAACAACGGAGAGGCACGAGCCATCCATTTGTATAATGAGCTTCGAACATTGAAGATCGACATCATGACAATCCATGCTTACTGTCAGCGCCTCAAGTCTCTTTTTGAACTTCTCGCCAATCTCGATGCTCCGGTCCTAGATTATACATTAGGGATGTACATGCTTAATGGATTAAATGAGCGATTTGATAACATCATCAATGTTATCAAACATAGTAAGCTATTTCTTTCCTTTGATGCGGCTCAATTGAAGTTTAGAATGGAAGAGAAGAGAGTTCTTAAAGTTACAAAACATCTGGTAAACATTCGGATCACTCTTCTTCCTCTATGATTCTTACTATTGCAGAACCGCAAGCTCCTATTTCTAAATCACAACCTCCTTGATCCAACTCTTTCAATTACAGTAACAATTGCGGTGGGGAACGTAACAATGGCAACCGCTGCAGAGGATGCAATAACAATATGCAGTCTCACTTCCCCAGTTGCCCTCTAATAATCAATCATGGCATTGTCCTTTCCTTAAATGACTGACACAATATCCATTTTGGGGACTTTTCATGTCGACAAATGCAGGACTTGGCATTCCCTATGTTCGTTCACCGCTGTTGCAACAAGCTATTGTCATTATCGATGCTCAACCAACGATAGATTTCTCTCACGCCTTTAATATCATGACTCTAGTCGACTCGACTGCAGTTGAGTTGTATATGGACATCAGTGCAACAAGCCATTTAGCATCAAATAAAAGTATTCTAAGGTCTTGTTTTAATAACGGTGTTAATCAATCGGTTATTGTTGGCAACGGTTCTCATATTTTGGCAACGATTCTCATATTTCATTTATTACCTTTGGTAACACATCTCTTTTTACTCCCTCTCAATCTTTGGATTTGAATCATGTTCTTATTGCTCCTGAAATTGTCAAGAATCTGATCTCTGTTTGGTAATTCACAAGAGATCATTTTTGTTATGTTGAATTTGATCCATATAGTTTTTTTGTGAAGGACCTTTGCGCTCGGATGGTTCTTCTGCGCAACAGCTCTTATGATCTCTACTCTTTATTGCATGCTCTTTCTCATCCTCCTGCTTCCTCCTTTGCTTTGCTTTCCTTTTCACGAATTTTTGGCACAAACGACTTGCTCACATCGATAAAACATCATTACGGTATTTGTTATCTTCTCGTTCAGTTTCTTGTAATAAGGACAACCTATTTACTTATTGTAAGTCTTGTCATATGAGTAAACAAATAAAACTTCTTTTTCTCAAATCTGATTCTTATGATTCCAAAGCGTTCGAGTCAATACATTTCGATGTTTGGGCTTCTTCAATACCAAGCATTAGTAATATTCATTACTATGTTCTTTTTTGGATGACTAAACTCATTTTCTCTAGGTGTGTCATTTATGTCAAAAGGGTAAGGTGTTCTCTAAGTTTGCTCATTTCTCGAATCATATTGAGAATCAATTTCAAGCTTGTATTCAAGCATTGTAATGCGACAATTGAGGTAAATATAATAACAAAGAATTCCATGAATATTTTGATAAAAAATAATACAAATTCACTTTTCTTGTTCCCACATGCCTCAACAAAATGGAGAACCAGAGAGAATGATACACATCATCAACTATGTTATTCGCTCTCTACTTTTCTAGGCTCATTTTTTGCCTAATTACTGGGTTGGGGCTCGTCATGTTGCAGTGCATATATTAAACACTCTTCCCTATGTTATCGTTAAATAATAAATCTCATTCACTCTTCTTTTCCATAAGCCACCTTTATATAATCATCTCAAGGTATTTGATAGTTTATGGTTTCCAAATATCACTCACTCTCAGTTTCATAAACTTGCCCCATGATCAACTTCATGTTTTTTTTTCTCGAGTATCCTTCTAATCATAAAGGCTACAAGTGTCTTGATCTCAAAACTAACAAAATCATCATCTCATGTCATGTGTATTTTGATGAATCTATTTTCATTTCAGCTTGCCAAACACAACGTCGACTTTATATCACTTACTGGACGAGAGTGACAAACCCTCTGCGATGTTTGAAGGCATTCTCCAAGCTCCTTCGTCCACTGCTCCTAAAATTGTCCCATATCAGCCTTTACAAATAAGTTCTTTAGTTCTTACTTCCTCCTCCTCATCCACGGTTCCCTCTTTGCCAAGTGTCCTTGCTCTACCTCCACTTCCGCCGAGCCATTCAATGCAGACAAAAAGTAAGGTTGGAGTCTGTAAGCTAAAGAAATTGTTCACACTTCTTTTCATTTTTTTGCCTTTTCCCACAAGTCACATAAGTGACATTAAGGATCCGAACTGGACGCCACCAATGACTGACGAAATTGATTCCTTTTCTAAGATAAGAACTTGAGATCTTGTTCCAAGACCAATTGACGCTAACATGGTTAATTGTATGTGGCTATTCAAACACAAACTCAATTCAGATGGTTTCATTGCTCGCTATAAAGCACGCTTGGTGGCGAATAGAAAATCTTAGGAGGAAGGTGTTGACAACAATCTTGTCTGTTTTGGATTTGAGTCTCGCTAAGGACTGGCATATTCATCAACTGGATGTGAAGAATGCATTTCTCCATGGAAAGTTGGATGAAATGATATACATGCATCAAGCTTTGGGTTTACTGAACCTGAATTTCCTAATCATGTCTACAAATTACGCATTGAAACAAGCTCCAAGAGCTTGAAATTCTTGTTTTGATAATTATGTCGCTTCTCTTGGTTTTCGATGAAACAAGGGAGACATTTCTCTTTTTGTATTTAATAAAGGTTCTCGACAAGCTTATCTACTTATATATGTTGACTACATCATCCTTTCTGCGTTCGACACTCAGGTTTCAAACACCATTGTCGCGACATTATAGACATAATTTTTCATGTCAGATTATGTAAACTTCATTATTTCCTTGGCATCAAGGCTAATTTAATAAATAATAAATTGTAGTATCTTTCTTAGCCAACAAGCTTATGCCGCTGATATAATCAACCACTCCAACATGGTCGACTGCTTGGTTTAAAAAAGCGTCGCCTAGGCTAGCTAAGGCTAAAGGCGAGGTCCATCAAAGGGTTTGTCTCCTTGAAGAGGTGAAGCCAGCGAATTCAAGTTAGCGACCACTATAGCTACGCCTCAAAGCCTCAAGTCTCATCACGCCTCAACGCTTTCTCCACAAAAGTTAATTATGAATAAGATAAAATATTTAGTTGCTTTTATGTTTCAAAAACTTCAAATCACCTAAAAATCTAATTTAATGACTTAACATTTTTGTATCATTATATATCACCATGTTTAAGTTCTAAGACTTCAAAGTCTCTAAATCATTAATGTTTCTTATGGTTTCTGATCTTTTCTCCTAATCTCTTACTCTTTTCTTAACACCATGTTTAATTCTATTAAGCAAGTTGATCCAGCAAGAAAGTATGCAACTCGTGATCCTCAAAAATTAAGTTATTGGACATGTAACTTCGATTGGTATATGGAGAGAGAAGACCAGCCATGGGGTACATTTATGAAGCAATGGATAGAGCTAAGGAGACCATTGCTAGAACCTTCCGCCATAGAGAAGATCAGTACAAGCGTGCATTTGAAATAATTGATGAGCCATATAAATGTTAACTTCATCAATTGTTGCATTCTGTTGGCCAATTTTTGAATCTTGAATTTCAATACAAAGGGCCTAAGATGAATTGTGAAGAGGTTATGACAAGTTTGTACAACACCATTGAAAGGTTGGTTCCTAAAGTTGCAACTCAAGATCTGATACTTAAATAGCTAGATTAGTTTAAGAATGCTTCTAGACTCTTTGGTCATCCCATGGCGATAAGACAAAGGGAAAAAGGAACCAACAAATTGGTTGTGATCTTATGGAGTATATACTCCAACACTCAGAGACTTTGCCGTAAAGGTTCTTAGTCTCACATGTAGTGCAACGAGTTGTGAGAGAAATTGGAGTGTGTTTCGCATCTCCATACCAAGAAAAGGAATTCTTTGACTCAAGAGCGGTTGAATAACATGATCTTTGTTAAGTACAACCATGCTCTGAAACGTCGTCACGATTTGAAAGACATAATTGATCCCGTTATTCTGGACGAAATTGAAGAGTGTAATGAGTGGCTGGTAGGAAGAATGGATGGAGAATCTTATGATGACTTTGTTGATTTAGTGTATGCAGATGATGATTTGACATGGGAAATGGTAAGCAGAGCTTCTGGAGCTAATGAGCTTACTTACTCTACTAGAGCATCTGCAAGTAGGAGTGAAAGAGGAAAGAATTCAGCCACAAGCTCAACTCCAAGTCAAAGAGCTTCTCAACGGCCATCACCATCTACAATGATGTTCATTGATGAGGATGAAGAGGATGAAATGGAAGAAGATGTTGGAGATGGGGCAAATGTGTTTGTGGACTTGGCTGAGTACGAGGATATGAGTAATGGTTTGGATTTTCAGTTCTAAAGTTTGTTTATGAAGAGTGAAGACTTTGTTTTTAAGTTCAGCTTTTTCTTAAGACTTTAAAGTTTAGTTTTGTTTGAAGACTTTGTTGCGTACAATCTCAGTTTTAAGTTTTTGATTATTTTTAATTTTAATGGTTTAAGATAAATGTGAATGGATAACTACTAATCTTTCTTTTTTTTGTAAAAGATTACTACTCATCTTATCTTACATGTATTGGTTAGGTTGCGCGTCAAGTCCGCAAGGCGTTCCGGAGCAATCTTATAGCTAGAAGCAAGGCTGCCTTTCCCCCTAGCCTCAAGGCATGAAGCGCCATTTTCAACACAGGTCGATTGTAAACCTTGCTCAACACCGGTGGTCTTGAAGTCGAAACTCTTTGCAAACAACGGTGATCTCATTCCAGAACCGACTCAGTATAGGTGCATTGTTGGTGCTCTGCAATATCTCATCTTCACGAGGTCTGGTCTTTCGAATGGTGTTAGTAAGATTTGTTTACACATGCACAGTTCACGAACTCCTCATCTAAATGCATTAAAATATATCATACAATATCTTCAAGAAACAAAGTCACACGCTTGCATCTCCGGAAGAGTAACATTGACAATTTAGTAGCTTATACGAATGCCAATTGAGCTTGTTTTCCTGACCCTAGACATTTAACATTTGACTATTGCATATACTTGGGCTCAAATCTCTGGTCTTCTAAACGACAACAACTGTTTCAAGATTGAGAGTGGATATGGAGTACAAAGGAGTGGATAATTGTGTTGCGGAGGTTTGTTGGATTCAGAATTCGTTCATGGAACTCGGTCACCCTATCTCAAAAGATTTAATAGTCTATTGTGATAACATTTGCTTGGTTTATCTCTCTCCTAATCCGATCAAACATCAACGGACGAAGCGTGTTGAGATTGACAAAAAATTTGTTAGAGAAAGAGTTGTTATCGATCAAGTCAAGATTCTACATGTTCCATCATTACATCAGTTTGTCGATATATTTACCAAGGGTCTTCCAACTTCGGTGTTCTATGATTTTTTTTCTATCTAATTGTCATGAGATCCTACGCTTAAATTGAAGGAGTGTGATAGAATATAGGATATAATGTTGTCTAGCCATATTGTTAAGATATGATCTTGTTTATATTGTATCTCATATTTTTGTTTAAGGCTTGTGATTAACAATGTATTCCTCATGAGAGTTCATACAACTTTCTGAATGGTCAAAATTTAAAAAAATTTACACAAAGTTTCAGGTGTAACTTTTAGAGAGGGTCATAATCTATAATACTCTTAATAATAAAAAAATGATCTCCCTTACTCTTATTTAATCTATCCTACTCCTTACTCTTACTAAGTTTGTGTAAACCCTATTTTGTCCTTCATATTTTAATACAAAAAATTAAGAAAATGAATAAAATCAACTAATGAAATTCCTCCAAAATCTCTCTCTCTCTCTCTCTCTCTTCCTCGTGGGTTTCGACGATCAGCAACTAACCACCATTGAAGCAAAAGCTTCAAAATTTAAATCCCAAAATCTTGCATACATTCCTCCGCCATTGAAGTCTAAATTTGTAAATCAAGGTTAGTTCGTGTTCTATTAGGTAGATAGAAATTAATTGAGTTAATTTAAGCTCCATTTGAGTGAAAAAAGAACAGAAAATGGATTTATGCAATTTGAGGTTTAAAATTGGATTGAGTGGAGCAGATAAACTGGGTTTGGGGTTTAGTTCGAATAACAAGTTGAATTGGAAAGTTATGACGGGTGAATGCGGTTAAATCATATGAATCATATGTAAATAAATGTTTGTGTTTAGTGAAACTTGGTGAAACTAGAGAAACTTGGATAGTTGAGAACTTGTAAACCTGGCAAAATTTGGTAAGAAATATCTATCGACCTGTAACCAAATATGTCAAACTTGGAAAAACTTGATAAGAAGTATCTATTGACGTGTAACCAAATATGTAAAACCTGGTAAAACTCTTAAAACAAAATTTTCAAACCTGGTAATACTTGACATAACCTATGCAGAGCTGAGAGCACTGATGTTGGTTTTTATTAATTTTGCAGGAAGACAATGGGTAGTCCTTCCATAAACATATATTTTGATTATGGATGACATTATACGAAGTCAGAAGATGACTATGAATGACATCCAGAAAATAGTGAAGTATTGTATGGTCTATCGTGCAGAGAGCTTGAATGGAATATTTGTGAACAAAAGGAAGTATTCTTTACTACCTTTGATTGATGCAATTCTTGAAAAAATTGCGGAATGGTTAACCAACATATGAAGGATGAATATCGTAGGAGGAACAAGTTGGTGACAAACAGAAATTTGGCAAATTATTTCGAGTATGAACCTCAAGAAGACGGCTAAAACTTTGCTTTGTCATTTATGTTTTTGTCTAATTTGGTCGAATTTGGTAAAACTTATGTATTGCATTGGTTAGACTTTGCATTTGTTTCAAACATGTTAAGACTTTGCATTTCTTTCAAACATGTTAACACTTTGCATTTGTTTCAAATATGTGTGGTGTATGATCTGTTAGGAAGAACATGTTCGCATTTAAAATGATTAAAAAACACAACAATGATTAGTCAGGTTACAAAATAAAAAATTAAACGCGTTGTCATAATACAAATGTACAACAACTAGATTGATGATGATTAGCTTAAAAAACAAGAAAAATCAAATTTAGTTATGTTATATTATACACTTGACATAAAACAACATACGATTTTATGATGTATTTTTTCCAAATAATCCAAAATATTATGAAAAGAAAAAAAAACTTTACCTTTTTCTATATATTTTTGCATGGTACATTTCATATGTACGTAAATAACATATAATCATTGGTAAAACTAACATTAGGTAAGTTAGAGTATGGTAAAACCAATAAAATTTGTAAATTGTAAACAGTCTAACTTGCCAAAAGTTGTATAATTTGAATATTTGGTAAAACCTGAGTTATAATGACGACGCCACATCATCATAATGGTAGGAGTGTTTTAACTCTTACTATCACACTTAAGAGTATTCGATAGTTCAAACCCCAAATCCGAACTACAATTCTCAAAATCAAAGAAACAAAACCCTAAATCGAGATCATACTTACCAAAAGTATACTAATCTCTCCTAGTTTTACTTTTTGTCTTGGCTTTTGAATTGAACAAATGAGGAAGAGGAGGCACGATCGACGATTTTGTGTTTTTGAAAAGAAGAAATTGTGATTTTTTCGTTTTTCTGAGAAGTTATATAAAAAATTAAAAGGATATCTATTGGATCCGAGTTTGGGTATGGAGTATCCAATTGAAAGTGGTTAGATATGTAATTATATAAATTTGCCATGTTCTTTTAGTCATTTTACCCTTATTTCGATTTTCTTTATTTAATTCAGATAATTCTAATAATTGGAGGAGTGTCTTAGCTCTTACTTTCACAAGTAAGATTATTTGAGGAGATGATCCCTTTTAGAGAATTCAACTTTTGCATATTAAAAGTCATAAAAAAATATTTTTAAAAATTATAATATTACGGGTAGAATCGTTTGTTGTAATTTAAATCTTGTGGAGAGATACTAACATTTGTGGATATAATGAAAGTAAACCCATTATATGTTGTAGAGAGATGTGTTGTGGAATAGTTGGTCATTCATTATGATCACATGTGATGTATATAGTTGAATTTGATGGATTGTTTATCAGGTAGAATAAAAATAGAATCTATTAAAAAATTATGTTCATGCATATCGAATTTTGAGTATAAGCCTGGTAAGCCGCCGATTAGGATCACATAAATTCTGAAAATATTTTTAGGACCATCAAATTTTTTTCTTGTGAAAATGGTTTTATATATTGTTAATTAGCAATATAGCAATGTATAATTTAAAACCAAGTATCTAATTATATCTTAGGAGCAACATTACTTTGGTGCCCTTTATAGTGGGATCCAAGGTGATATTATTTAATATTTTAATATTATTAATTTAATTTTCTCTTTCTATTAACCAACTCCACTCTTTTTTATTCTAATTTTAAAGGTTCAAAAATTGTTGTATCAAAATTTGAACTATACAAAAAATACTAGTTTTTTTTTGTCTATTAGATGTATTTTGAATTTTTAAAAACTGATTAATATTTTGTAAATAGTCAAAAAAATCAAAAAAAATCATAAGATGTTATAACAATAGGTTGAATAATCAGACTATTCCATCGACAAATGACATAGTTCGACTATTTTGTCTAACTTGAAAAGTTATCACATATGTAAACACCAACTTAAAATTTTTTTGAAAGTCACTACTATATTAGTAATTAAATGTAAAGATCAGCTAATCACATAATTTATAAACCATGTAGTAAACTACAAAAAATTAATGTAATGTTTCACACTAAGCATACTACTTCAATGTACCACTACTATTCTAACATTTATACTAATGTAAATAAAAACAAATGTTAAATAAAGAGGAAATAAAATTGAACTATACATATATGGTAAATGAACTTATAATATCACATGAAATGTGAAATTTAAAATTTTAATGAGATGCTTTAATTGTTATGGATGAAATAAGTAATAGTTAGGTGATGTACATATAGAATAGTCAACTAATAAATTGGGATATATGACTTAATTATATTTTATAAAAGAATGTACTATCTTAGATTTCAGAATGAGAAATACAAAAGGAACACTTTTGAGTTGAAGAAAAAATGTAATAGGGTTGTGATATAAACAAAATAGTCAAACTATTTCGTTTAGTCCAACTATTTCGACGCGACTCAGTATTATCGGTTACTAAAAAAAATGTCAGAAGGACAAAATGGAAATAATGAAAAACAATATAGCTTTGTCTTATTCAACTGTTAGTGTGCTAATTAATTTTTTTTGTTTGGTTATACACTCCAATTTTCCTTTATATATATAGAGCCATCAAAATTTATTTTACGAAGAAATATTATTTAAAAAAGTTTAAAATTATTTTAAAATCATATGCAATTGATATTCTTTAAATTTTCAAATAATATATTTATAAAATGACCATTAATAAATATTTTTCGATTAGGATCACTATTTTTGTTAGACCGGCTCTATAATCATCTGACAAAGAAAAGTAAGTTTCCAGAAAATGATGAAAATGAGAAAACAAATAAAGTTGTTATATTTGATTTATGATATGAAGACGTTAATATTATATATATATATATATGTGTGTGTGTACTTTATCCTCGTGCAAAATACTTAATCATAATTTTCAGAATTTTACAAAGACGGTATGTAAAGAATCAATTAAGATCTACAAAATTTTGGCAGAAAGTAGGACAACATATTAAGGACGAATTTGCTCAAAAACCATAAGAAATTTATTATTTAAATTTTGGGATTAAAAAAGGTAAAATATTGGAAAATTTTACAAAAAAAACTTCATTTGTAAACAAAGTATAGAGACAAAAATGTAATTTAAATTTGAGAGGGTATATGAGGTTTAAATAATGGATAACTTATTATCCATTATAATTGCCCATATGTTGATTAAAATATGGTTAAGTACAACTTTTGTTACGTTTTTTTTTCATCTAATTTTATTTATAATAAAATTCTAAAAATTACACTGATTGATTTTATAAGTCAACAAAGATCTCAATCTTTCCGGAGCCACAAGCCGGCAGATTTATATGAACACCCTCGGAGCCAAAAGAGTTTAAAACAAAACGAAAAACTAAGTTTGCAATATATAGTAGACGGGATATGAAGCATCAACAAACAACACTAGATCTAGCGGAATAAAACTCCAAAGAAGTGGATTAACGAAAAGAGAAGCGAGTTGAGTGCGAAGCAACCAGACCCAATGTTATTTGGGATGAAGGAGACGCCCATTATATTGCTTCACTGAAGAAAAGTCACGAGCAACCGAAACTCATTATATTGCTTCTTGACTAGAAGCCATGAGCACATCGATAAACCACACCCCGAGTAGACGAAGAAAGCACAATTTAACAATCGAATACTCCTCGACTAGAAGCTAATGAGCCGAAGCTCTTTTTCTTTACCAAGAAAACCGGAAAAACACCCGTCGTTTCAACCAAGGAAAAGTACACTTCCAAGCAATTCATCACTCCAATTACTAAAGTTCTTCACTAGAGAAAAAAAAATGTTGAGACTCCAACACAGTTGGAACCTACCGACCTTGCAAACCCACAGACTCACCAAACACACAAGATCGACCAACACCAACCAAAGAAATCTGCGCAGAACAACCTGATCTAGCGAATTGAAAAGGCTTCACACCCATAACAAACACATCCGACAGCAAAGATTACACCGAGAAACCTACGGTGGCTCCGACAAAGCCCTCAAAAAATCCTTAAGCGAGATGAACGGTGAACGTAACATAACAAACTAAAGGACCCACGGGAGGACTGGAATCACCTCGCTGGGATTAAACCAAACCGAAACTCCCTACCCCGACATCTCCAGAAAGAAGAGCTAACGAAACCTTAAGGAGCGTAAATCGAGAAGACATGAAGAGCACATATCCGGAGAAAAAAGAGTCGCATGACTACTTGAAAGCATAGATCTAGAGTTGTCCTCGAAGCCCTTTTCTCCTCTCAGTCTAACGCGTCCACTCCAATGACCACGCTCCTCTGAAAATCCAAAGCGCTCTCTCCGAAAGCACCAAAATAAACAAAACAAAAACAAAAAAGAAAGTGTGAGGAGGCCGGAATCAATGCTCTGAAAGTTACCAGTTGCCGGCCTCAAAATCGTTTTCCTATTTGAGCTTTTGTTACAGAGGAGAGAGAAGAGGGCACAACTTTTGCTACGTTTTGAAAAATTAATTTTGAAACTAATTTAATATTGGTGAAATCAAGCCAAAGATGGAGAAACAGTGGAGAATATCAGCTTTCGACAATCAATTTGGATTATTATGATGATAAGGATGAAGATCATGATGTTCTTGTTGAAAATGGAGGTGATGTTTTTTGGACCGATTCATTAAATTAGAAACGAAAAAAAAAAGTTTACAAAAGTTACTTTTCGAAAATAAAATTTGAAAATTCACGGTAAACAGTGTACTCGAATTAACGAGTGAAGAATAAAAAAAATAGAAAACTGCATCTGGAATGATTCAGAAATCATCATAAAGCTTGAAAAGGTGATACTTAGTCGAATTTTTTTTGTTATATCTGTTGTACTCTTGTCAAAATATTTTATAAACCTCAAGTGTTTAAATTCTTCTTGGTGGATCATAGCAGACACAAGCAGATCTTTGCTGACCAAGGTCGGCCTTTGCAGGTAGACATTGGCACACGTAGGAAGACTTTTGTAGACTTTGCAAAACATTTGGTTAATCTTGGTAGTCGTAAGAAGCATCCACCGATCTTGCTAGATTTTTAATAGATTTTTGTAGATCTTACCAGACCTTGATAGATATTTGAGAGATCTTTTGTAATTTTAGGTTATTAAATGAGGTTATTGGTTTTATGATTTTAATGAATTTGAAAATTTCAGTGGATTTTGATTTTTCTTCACAAATCCAAAGATTTCAAAATCAGACTTGTGAATTTCATAATCTAAAAAATGGATTTCAAAATCAAACGGTGGATTTTGAAAAGAAATGGATTTTCAAACTTAAACAAATAATTATTAATCTTTATAATGTGAATTTGCGGACAAAGAGCAACAAAATCTTGGTGAAGAATTCCTCTTGAATGATAAAGAAGATTACGAAACACAATCATCTTTTCTATGCAGCAGTTCCAAAGACAGTTTAGAGAAACTTTCTTTACGAAAAGAACACAAAACAAGAAAGAGAAGTAAGAAAACAAAAAGAAATTCACCAAAGAGAAGAAGATAAGAAGAAAAATAACTTATGGGAAGCTATCAAAGTAGTCTCTAACTTGGACGAGCATGTTCGTTACGATGCCGTCAAAATGATTCATCAATTAGGTATGAAAGATGTATTCATTAGCATATCTATTAATGAGCATTATGGTTGAATTAAACATAGTGTCATTGGGTAACACATTTTATTTTTATAGTTAGAATTTATTATTATTAAATTTTTTTGTCAAACTACTAATATTGGATATTACATAATTAATTTATAATTAATAAAGTTTTGTTTTTCTCTTTGTTACAAAAACAAAATTATGATAAAAGCTACGATTGAATATGTGATATATGAAAAGTGAAGTCGAGACATGTGTTATTGGTTCTTGATTGGTAGACATTTTTTCGTAGTGGTTAAAAAAACAAAAATTTCAAAATACATGCTTCAAACTTAATATTTGAGCCTTTGTAATTTTATCTTCAAAACACTTAGGAGGGGTTATTAGCGGTTGTATTTTTGAGGATTGTTAAAATTTTAAGAATACATTGTTATTGGTTTGTGTATTATAACATTCTTAATAAAATTTGTTGTTATTGGTTTGATGATTTTAAATATCCACTCAAAATCTACTATTATTCAAAAAGTTTGGTTTTCGTTGATTTTATGATTCAATTAAAATCAATTGTTATTGGAACATGAATACCCAACAAAATAACTCATTGAACACAATTTTCAAAATACTCCATATATACCTTGGATTCTTAAAATCCTTACAATTAAAAACTTTTGATTGATTTTTCGAAGGCACAAAACTCTCTGCAAATTTAACAAAACTCTTTATAGATTTAACAAATCTTTCAACTTTTAAAATCAATCAACTTTGTGAAATTTAACTCCCACTAACCCCCTATTATAAATTCACTCAAATCCAATACAAAATAAAATTTATAAACAAATCCTAACTATTGAATAACACTTGATTTTAATTTGGATTTCTAAATGATAGAACCAATAACACATGATTTCAATATGAATTTTAAAATCATAGATCCAATAACACATGATTTGATTTGAAAATTCAAATTCATTAAAATCATAGAACCAATAACACCCCCTAGGTTATTTTTTTCATTTTTTCAAAAGGTTTTTAAGCTTTCTTATTATCTTATTTTTCTTGTTTAAAATGCTCTCGTTCTTTATGTTCGTAGCTTGAAACTTGAATGTTTATTTTTATCTTTTTTTCCCTTGTCTAAACCTTGAGTTAATAAGTTTTATTTTTTTCCTCTTATTAATTTTTTATACACCATATTTTACTTTTTTTTTTTTTTTTTGAAATCTTAAGTTGTAAACGCATTTTTATAATGTTTAAACCTCTTTTTTGTAATTTTAAATAGTAAAGTTTCTCTCTATCTTGTGTTCTTAGTTTAAACATTGTTTATTCAATTTTTCTTGGTTAAACCCTATATGTTTAACTCTTTTATCATACATTTTTTTGAAATGTCAAGGCAGTTTTTTTTTTTTTAAATCTTTGGTCTTATTTTTCTTTTTAAACACATTCTTATCTTTGTAAGGTTTCACTTTTCATCTTTGTGTTTCGTTGTTCAAACTTCAAGTTTTAAATTTTGCTATCCTTCTATGTAACTTGAGAATTAAGGTGATCTTTCTTTATTTTCTTGTTTACACTTTATAAACATATAAGCAAATCTAAATTATTCTGTTAGCTACAACACAAATGTTTGGGGCAAGTAAACCCATCAGTCCATGATTCAATTCTTGTCATGAACTAAGTTGTTACGGTTTGGTTTGGTCATGTCTTAGATTTCATAAAAAAACATGGGATTGGACTAGTTGTTGGTATTGTTTGCCTTGGTAATTAATTTAGCTCTGGGTCAGACACTCCGGTTAACAAAAAAATGAAACACATAAGTATTTATTAAAAAATTGCATGCTTTATGCTTAAAATAGTACTCAATATATCTTTAAGAAAATTTCGTAAATGGGTCAGAGAAATTTGAGGACTGACCCTGGTTAAGCGGATTCCAACTTTAACTAACACCTTACCTCTCACATTCATATCTCTTGCTTCCCACTTTCCCTTTCCACCATCTCTATTCTCTCTCTCTCTCTCTCCCTCAAAACAAACAGACAAAACAAAACAAGACAAAACAAGTGGAAAGAGTATTAACCGGAAGATGCAAGAACTGCCTGACTGCTTGTACGAGGGAAAGCAACCAACGTTAATCGCTCCTTCATCTCCTACACCAAATCACTCTCTCTACCTTTCCAACCTCGACGACCATCACTTTCTCAGATTCTCTATTAAGTATCTTTACCTTTTCCAAAAGTCTCTCTCCTCTCTTGCCCTCAAAGACTCTCTCTCTAGGGTTCTAGTTGATTATTACCCTTTAGCCGGTCGGGTCAAAGTCTCTAATGATGATCCCAGCAAGCTCGAGGTTGACTGTAATGGACAAGGCGCTGTTTTTGCTGAAGCTTTCATGGATATAACTTCTCAAGATTTTCTTGAGCTTTCATCTAAACCAAACAAGTCTTGGAGGAAGCTATTGTTCAAGGTTCAATCTCCGACTTTCTTGGATATACCTCCTCTTGTCATACAGGTTCTTTTTCTCCTTTTTTTTGTCTTCATGTATTTTATTTCCTACCAAAGGTGTGGTGATATAGTGGTAATATACCAAAGCTACAAAAATAAGTTAGCTTTGGTGGTGAAAAAATCACTAAAATTTTCACGCGTGGCCTTCAACGCCTCGGAAAATGATAGTTTGAAGCTGTCTTTGTATGACCGCGGATCCATATGCCGACAAAAGATGTGCTGATTTTAATCTTTTAACGAAAATTATATTTTATTAGGTGAGAGATTATAGATCAAAGGTAAAAAAATCCCTTGTTAAAAAAAAAGAAAGATTTCGTTTACTCTTTACTACTCCTTTCGTCTCTTTTTAATTAGTTGTCGTGTTGGAGTTTAATTTTTACTTCATTTTAAAATGTCATTTTATATTTTCTATTCAAATATTTGTGAAATTTTTTGGTTTTATCTTATTCGTTTAACTCATTAATTAGTAAAAAGTTATTAGTACATTAAATTAGAGCTGAAAACAAAAAATCTAATTATTTTCTAAATATACGTGGAAAAACCTTAACATATATTTATAAAAATGAATTAATTCGAAATTTTTTTGTGGAAGGGATAAAAATAGATAATATAGCTCGAATATTTTAGGTATTATAGAGTTAGTTGGATCGAGTGTTCAGGTTAGATGTATATTCGTCATGGAAAAAACTAATCGTTTAGACTGGTTCTTTATTACCTTACTCCTAAATTGATTCGGCCACTTTTATTCTTTTTCAAATAAAAAATGCATACTTTTATAGGTCTTTGCATAATGCATTTGATGTTTGAATGATATAAAGTGTTTTCCTACCACATTTCTTCTTAAAATACGCAAACTTTAATAAAGAGATCAATAGAGAATAAACTTGTCTGCCCATATATATAATTACTCTTTTACTCAATTGGTAACATGTTACAAGTCTTTTTTGTTTAGCTCATAGAATGAGTTTTATTAATTATAACCTTAACAAGGAGTTGTTTATTAATGGCTTAGGTAACGCATCTCCGTTGCGGAGGTACAATCCTTTGCACTGCGATCAATCATTGCCTTTGTGATGGCATCGGCACATCGCAGTTCCTACATGCATGGTCTCACGCCAACAACACCAATGTACAATCTCCTCTGATCAAACCGTTCCACTTCCGCCACGTATTAGATCCGCGAAAGCCACCACGTGTCACACATTCACATCCCGGCTTCTACCGAACCACCACCGAAGACAAAAATTCCACCTTCGACATTTGCAAGTTTTTGCAGTCCCAACCACTGGCTCCAGCCACCTTAACATTCACCCCATCTCTTATCCTACGCTTGAAGACAACATGCGCACCTCCGCTAAAATGCACCACGTTCGAGACACTTGCGGCTCACACGTGGTGCTCGTGGGCACAGTCTCTTGACTTGCCGTTGACTATGCTAGTCAAACTTTTATTCTCTGTTAATATAAGGAAAAAGCTGACTCCACAACTTCCCCAAGGGTATTATGGTAACGGGTTCGTGCTAGCTTGCGCCGAGAGCAAAGTGCATGACTTAGTCAACGGTAATATTTACCACGCGGTAAAATCCATACAAGAGGCCAAAACGAGAATCACCGACGAACACGTAAGATCAACAATAGATCTACTGGAGGATAAAACAATCAAAACAGACGTGTCATGCAGTTTGGTGATTTCACAATGGGCGAAACTTGGATTAGAGGAGTTGGATTTGGGAGGAGGAAAGCCAATGTATATGGGTTCTTTAACGAGTGATATTTACTGTTTATTTTTACCAGTCGTCGGAAATTATGATGCCATTAGGGTTCAGGTGTCGATGCCGGAGGATGTTGTGGAGAAGCTAGAGTATTATATGGTTAAGGTTTTAGAAGAAAAACTTATTGAAGAAGATAAATCTCTTGCATGATAACTTCTTTTAATATAATTTCAGTGATCTTATCTCCTACAATAGATCTCGTAAGAGAAAAAATTTAGCGGATTTCTAAGTGTCTATTTTCGAGTGATTTATGATTTTTATTCGGAATTAATAGTTACTAGAGTTTTGATCCGCGCAACCGCGCATGTTTTTTTATATAATAATTTTAGATATTATTAATCATGTTTAGATTTTTCGAGTATCGGATTTATAATTTTCGGTTATTTCGAGATTCGGGTTCAAATTCAAAATTTTTAGAATTTTCAGTTATATCGAATTCTGGGTTCTATTTAGATTTGAGATTTCGAACTTTCAGATTTTCTCGGATACTCGTATGGTTTCAGTTCGGATAATATCCAATACTCAAAATACCGTCAAATAAAACCCTTTACAGAATTTAAAAAAACATTAGATGACTAAAGTTAAATTTTTATAGTTTATATAAATTATTTATAAATTTCTATAAATTTTTCTAAATTTTATTGTAACAAATTTTATTTAGAAAATAATAATATTGTAATATAATTAGTTTAAAAGTTATGGATTTATTTTAAATTTGAAAACAAAATAAATTTAAATTTGCTGAAAATTGATGATTTTAAATTATGTTGGTTTACAATTTTGATAGTGATTAAGTGAAAAGAATAATAGAATATTCTAATATGTTTGTTGGAATATCTAAATGAGTAATTAGAGTTATTTTAATTTATTAGATACATTTAATAAANTTGAAAAATCACACATGAAAAGTCTATGTCTTCCCTATTAATAAGATAGATACTCTACAAGATTACGTACAACTAGTTTTCTTTATGTCTTAAATCAGGTGAACACCATCCCACTTCTCCAATTCTAACTTCATCTAGAATAAAGTAAATTTTATTACTAACACATATTTTCCTCCTATCATATTCATATATATATATATATATATACACTATCATTAAATACGAAATCAAAATCTCACAAGAGAGTTAGGGTCTGATTCGTAAACACTGTAGCTTTAGGTTTTTTTTTGCTGTAGAATTTTGGTTGTAGATTTTTTTTACTGTAACTCTAGGATTTTAGCAGTGATATGTTATATATTATTTGTGAAGTGAATTTGGCTCAGATCCCCTATACATTAATTGACAAGTGACTTTGCCACATGTCATCACCACAATGAATTTGAACCATAAATTATGATATGGCAACCTAATCTAAATTGATTGGTTATAATTTATGACATGGCAAAATTCTTTAAATCATTTTAAAAATTATCTTCTTTAGTTACATATTTATTTAAAAATTATAATGTCAACAACTAACGTAATATACGTCTAACAACTATTCAATTTTGAGAATTATAATAATGAGAAATTAAAGCAACTTACAATTCAGTTTTATTTTTTTAACGTCACTTACAATTTATATATCTAAATCTTCCTCAAGTCTAGAAGATCTCTTTCTGTTTTTTTTTGCTATTGTAGTATTTTATTTTATGGAACGAAAGTTGTTCAAATTATTAGTAATATAATAATTCGTTTCGTTTCATCCTGAATGCGCATTATTAGTAAAAATTATAAATGTTTTTTTCCCTCTTTCATAGTCAACAACTAAGATTTAGGAAGATTTATGCCAGTGAATATACCATATACCATATTTAGTTTGTTCAGATTATCACCCAATTTTTATTTTTTAATAAAAATTTAATTGCTTATTTGTTACCAAGTTTATATATATATATATATATAGAAATATATATAAATATATATAATTTGTGACATTGTTTCTAAATTATTAATATTTTGAAAATAATTTATCCGCGCATTGCGCGGAGAACCATCTAGTTAAAAGTATGTGTTGTAAATTCAAAACTATCCTCAATGAATTACTTGTTAAAATTAACATTTTTAAAAGAAAATTGAAATAGTTCAAAAAAAAGAAATATTTTAAAACAGGAAAATGTAGAGAGGAGCAAGTTGGCCAGTGGTTGCACCACCTCTGCATCCATCTCACGAAACCAGGGTTCGAACCCTGCACCTGCCTCTAGCGAGAGGAACTATTTGCCACTAGGCTACGATGACAAAAAAAAGGAAAATGTATTTATATATAAATAATAGCTATAAATTATTAATAATTATCTGACATTATGCATTTTGTATAGAATAACTATTTTGCATATAGTTAAACTTTTTTTTTTTTACATTCAATCCCGCTAGAAACAATGGTATTAATACTACTAATCATAATAATTTCATTTGAATGTCGTATTTGTTTTTTTTTTTACCAACCAAACACTAAATCAGATAGTCATTCCGTAATTGGTTGCCCAATTCGGAAGAGAGGAATCTACAAAAATATAATCATAATGCAAGCTACGGGATCCTCGAGCTAGGCTGTCTGCTTGTGAATTCGCTACGCGCGGGATTTTTGATAATGTGAAGCCAGGAAGTTGAACACGAAGTCTTTGAAAATCTTGTATGTAGGTGTGGAAAGCTGGCCAATCATCTGGTTCGTGTAGAATCGTAAATAGCTCCAAACAGTAGGTCTTGAAAACCTGGCAGTCAATTCGCCTCCTTATCAATTCCGACATGGCTCACAGAAGCGCTTCCAATTCAGAATGCAAAGGAGAAAGACTTCGTCGTAGGCACTTTGCACCAAGTAAGACTGCCGAATTATCCCTATCAAGACACACCCAACCTAATCCACTAAAAGAGTCCGATTGTTTCCATGATCCATCTGTATGACAACGTAAGTCAAAAGGGCAAAAGCTCTCCAAAATCTCCCCATCCCCATCCATCGGAGGAGAGAATTGTGCTGCCTCCCAGGCCAACATTTCAGTCTCCGCATTTTTCAGAATCTCCTCAGTCTCTAAGTGGATACCTTGAAAAACCTTTTGGTTTCTCGCCTTCCAAATAAACCATAAGACCCATGGGAAGAGATCACCAACGTTCTCTTGGCGTCTTCGCGGGTTTCACCAAAAAAGATAATCCATATTGGAAAATAGAGAGCGTGTTGGAAATTCTTCATGATTTGTCGGGTCTGCTAAATTCTAAATATTCCCAAGCGCATCACAATCAAAGAAAACATGATTTATAGTCTCCTCAGCGAGGCCACAACGTTTACACATAGTATCACAAGGGACCCCTCGCCCAATCAATTGAGTCGTCACCACCAAAATTCCAGTAAAAATTTGCCAGAGAAAATGCTGAATTTTCTGTGGGCATTTTATCTTCCATGGATATGCTTTCAAAGCCTCCATGCCCGGTCCCCAACCATTATTATTAACCCTATGTATTGCTTCCGAATTCAAAAGCTTATATCCTGATTTTACCGTATACTGGCCTGATTTAGAATAATGCCAAACTAGACCATCGTAAGTATTGGTCCGGCTTGGTTCGATGCTTCGTATAAGTCCTATATCCGCCGGATCCATAAATTCATATAATATTGGCAAATGCCACTCCCGTGTGAGAGGATATATTAAATGTTGAGCTTGTAACCGAGGATGCCAAGCACTACCTCGGCCTCTCGCCGGGCGCGGAACTACATCCGGTATCCATGGATCATGCCATACAAATGTATTAATCCCAGAGCCAATCCTTATCCTAACTCCTTTTTGTAACAATTTTTGTGCAGAGAAAATACTCCTCCAACCGAAGGAGGGAGAATGCGGCTTTTTAGCATTTAAAGGATGAACCTTCTTAAAATATCGACCGTAATACCCGAGCCACCAGCGATCCTTGAAAATGTATTAGTCTCCAATATTGCTTGGCCAGTAAGGCCGTATTAAAATCCTCTAGAGACCTGAAGCCTAAGCCTCCTGCCTCTTTTGGGATGCATAATTTGTCCCATGCAACCCAATGGAGACCGCGGTTACATCCATTGGAACTTCACCAAAAGTTTGCAATCGCAATTTTTAACTGGGATATTAACCCTTAGGGAAGCTTAAAACATGACATGACATAGTTAAGGAGCGCCAGAGCAACAGATTTAATCAGAATTTCCTTCCCTCCTTTGAAGAGAAACTTAGAAGACCATCCATTAACTCTTGCACCTAACCTTTCTTTAGCAAAATTAAAAATCTGGCTCTTTGGCCCGCCCAAACTTTCTGGAATTCCCAAATAATTACCCATGCCCCCTTCCGTCGAAATATCCAATTTGGCCTTTATCAAAGATTTAGTCTGTTCAGGAACATTCCGCCCAAACATAACAGATGATTTATCAAAATTTATTACTTGGCCGGATGCAACCCCATATTCCTGAAGAACATCCAAAATGGCTTGGCATTGCGAATCCTACGCCTTGCAGAAAAATAGACTGTCGTCAGCAAATAATAAATGTGAGATCGCTGGGCTCTGTTGTGCAATTTTCACTCCAGTTAAAGCGTTATCCATTTCCTTGCATTTAATATTCGCAATCAAAACTTCAGTGCACAAGATGAAAAGATACGGTGATAAAGGATCTCCCTGCCGTAAGCCCCTTTGGGGGGATAATGCTCCCCGTTGGCCGGCCATTAAAAATGACTTTATAAGACACCGATCGTACACACCACATTAACCAGGAAATCTATACAGGATCAAATCCTAACTTCTGCATAACCGCTTCCAAGAAACTCCACTCTACCTGATCATAGGCCTTGCTCATATCCGTCTTTATGGCCATGAACTCATACCGACACTTTTGATTTGTTCGTAAACCATGGAACATCTCCTGAGCAATCAAAATATTATCCGTAATTAATCTTCCAGACACAAAAGCCGATTGTGTCTCAGAGATGACAGACGGTAAGAACTTCTTTAATCTGATGCACAATATTTTTGAGATTATTTTGTAACCCACATTACATAAACTTATGGGTCGAAGATCCGTCATTCGCTTAGGTTGTTCCGTCTTTGGAATGAGACAAATATTTGTCTCATTTAGCCGAGAATCAAATCGTTTATACCTGAAAAAATCCCGAACCAATTTAACGAGATCCTCCCTCAAAACCCCCCAATACCATTGGAAAACCAAAGACGTCATCCCGTTAGGCCCTGGAGCCTTTTCCGGGTGCATAGCAAAAAGAGCAGTCCTCACCTTCGTGTCCGTTACGTCCCTAACCAATATCTGATTCATTCGATCTGTGATGACGGGTTGCACGTTTTCGAGAACCTGAGTGAAGTCCCCCGTGATCGAAGGTTCAAATAACTCATTAAAATACTCTACCGCTATATTCTCCAAACACTCTGGAGTCTCTTCCCAAGCCCCTTGAGAATTAAACAATCCCGATATTCGATTTCGTGCCCGGCGTTGTTTTGTTGATGCGTGGAAAAATTTCGTATTTTTATCTCCCTCCTTCAACCATAGATTTCTACTTTTTTGCTTCCAGTAAATTTTCTCGTCTTTGTAAGCCTCTATCAATTTCTTTTTGATATCCACGATGACCTCCTGGGGAACCGTATCATCTTCTTGAGCTTCCTTCAGCTTAACCTTGAGGGCATCTATATTTTCCTTACCTAATGGAACATTATTTTTCCGCCACCATGAAATTGAATTCCGGAAATTCTGAATTTTTTCAATAAAAGATGGTTCCCAAAAATTCCTGGTTCGTCTCCATCCAGCTTCCACAACCTCTGAGAAACCATCCTTTCCTATCCATCGTTTGTCGAATCGGAAATTTTTGAAAAACTTCTCATTTTTGTAATTAAAGTTTAACAAGATAGGACGATGGTCCGACCCGATCCTGGCCAAATATTTAACCTTCGAATGCCCAAATACAGTGTGCCAATCCTCATTTCCTACCGCTCTATCTAACTTGCACCGTACATTTTGATTCTCCCGCGCACGGGAATTCCGTCATTCCACAATGGCTTAACATATTGTTAAAAGGAACAAAATAGACCGCATGCCGCATTTTACCCCATTTTTTTTCTCATGATTACCGGTTAATTCATTTAAATTTCCAATCATCAACCAATGCTTATTTTTGGTAGCGCCTATCTCCATTAATTTATCCCAAACTAAATTCCGGTTCGCCGCTACCGGTTTCCCATATAAGAATGAAATTGAGACCTTATAACCATAAATAGAGGCATTGACATCGATTATGCGATTGCTAGAGAATAAAATATCTAGTTTTATTTCATTATTATAAAGGATAGCCAAACCACCACTTAAACCCAAAGATTCAGCCGTGTACAAATTATTAAAACCAAATTGCAATTGAAATTTTTTCAAATGTAAAAAAGATTGTTTAGTCTCTGATAAAAACAAAATATCAGGCTTAAACTTATTCCATAAATCTCGTAAAGTATCCCCCGTCAAGTCGCTTCCCAAGCCTTGACAATTCCAACTTAAGATCTTCACGCATTAGCCGGTGGATTCAAGGGAGCCACCATTCCTTTCTTCGTTAACTTGGAAGGCACCAAACCCCTCGTACCTCCCTTGGACACAATCGCCACTTTTGTTAATCCTGCACCACGATACTCTCTCGATTTAGGATTCACAGACACCTGATTATTTTTTCCTTTTGTTCCCAAATTCTTTCTAGGAGAAACCAACATCAATTTATTCATTTTGCGAGAACTCATTCCTTTAAATTTACCCGGACTTTTAATACCCTTAACCGAACCTTTAATCTTATTATCCAAAGCAATACCCTTGATCCCCACAGTTAAGTCAACTAAATCCAACACAGTGTCATTACCAGCTAAAACAATACCTGTATCAAAACCAGGAGGAGCCTCTGATTCCCCTGCCTCATCTTTAGCCTCACCATTAGGACTATCGACAAGTAAATGCTCATCCTCCAGGTTCTGCAACTCCCCTTCCTCCGCCACTAATCCTGTTTGTGTATCTAAAGCTGGCCTTGAATGAGGCTCTACGCCACTGTGTACCCCTTGAGATCCCTCTAAATCCATCTCACCCTCCTCCATTAATAAATCATCCTCATCCATAAGGCCATCCTCCATGGTTACCCCCACCTTCGTTCCATCAGTGACTTCCGCCACGGCTACAGCCTTACCTGCAGCCTTGTTCAAAGATTCTGGAGCCAAAGTCTCAGTCAAAGGCAAAAACTCCTCCTTATGTCCCGATCTGGTCGCATACAAAGGCAGCAGCCACAGAGAGTTACGCCGTTTCGGTACGTATAGGTGCTGTTCCTGGGACCTCAGATCCTTTGAATGAAATCGATTGTGACCACCCTTGTTGTTTCTACCTCTGTAGACCCGATTCCCACCACCATATCCTTCACATTTTTTCACTTGATCCGCATTGGATTCACGGTTCAAAGAGGAAGAACTAGGAGCAGATTTAAGACGAACCTCTCAGTTCTGTGTCTTTCGATCCATGCTCTCCACGAGCTCCATATCTAGAGCCCTTTTGACAGGTAACCTGACCCGACCAGCCGCATCGACACGAGTTATTGCAGTCTGCATTTGCTCTGCTTCCCGACCCTGTTGTTGCTCACCACTCTCAAGTAACTCCGGGCACACCGAGACATCGTGCGTGAGCAAGAGGCAATGTGTGCAATATCCATTCAGCCTTTCGTACTTCAACCCAACATGGATTTCTTCGCCATGCTCAAACGGTACCACCGTGTTGAAAACTAGCGGCTTAAAGCCGTCAATAGTAACGAGCACACTGCTCGTATCCACATCCACTTCTTTTACCTCTCCAATAGCCTTGCCGACCATTCGAACTGTCTCTTCCTCCCACAAATGCAATGGTACATCCTGTAGTTTAAC
>OVAN01001514.1:0-40330 GCA_900406275.1 Anastatica hierochuntica
TTAACTCACTGATTTTAAGAAAAATTCAAAAAAAATGAAAATCTTGTTTTAGTGCATTTTTGAATCGTTCACTTACTTAGGATGATGGTCAAAGAGTTATATGTGAAGAGTTTTGTTTAATTTGCAGAGAGTTTTGTGTATTAGAAAAGTCTATAAAAAATCTTTGGTAATAAGGATTTTAAGAATTCAAGGTGTATATGGAGTATTTTTAAAATCATGTTTAATGAGCTAATTGTTGAGAATCCATGTTCCAATTACACTAGATTTTAATTGAATCATAAAATCAACGAAAACCAGACTTTTTGAATAACAATGTATTTTGGATAGGCATTTAAAATCATCAAACCAATAACAGTAGATTTTATCAAGATTGCTACATTACATAAACCAATAACAACAGATTCTGAAAAGTTTAACAATCCTTCAAAGACAACGACCAATAACCCCCCTAAGTCTATATTGTAACTTGTTTAATGGTTACAATCTATAGAATCTTGTGTGGAATGTTATATACTACAGATGTAGTAAGCGTTAAGGAACCTGACATGAAACCTGCATACAATTCTCTAATTGTATACAAAAGAAATGGTAAAGACAGAGATATTGAAAAAACATTTGAAAAAAAAGGATAAAAGCGTTCAAAAGAAGTAGGAACAGTTACATTTTTGACATTGTCTTTCTTGAAAAAGAATCTCTAATCCCACACAGGATCTCTCGGTAAGTAGACAAACAAACAAACAGACAACAATATGAATTTTTATATATGAAAACAAAGCTCTCTTAGATCTCTCTCTCTCTCTCTCTCTCTTCACTTATTCAGTGCTCATGAACTTTGGTTGATGATGGTTATATGAAGCAGCCCCTAGAATTAAAATATATGGCAACCGAGAGAGCTCTCTTGTGTTCCTAAAGTGGAACAATTTATATATGGGGATGATGATGAACAAGGATTAATGGGAAAAAATGTACCTCGTTTATTCGTTTTATAATCCGTTAGTAGCGATGATTTGCCTTGAAAACCTCATGGTTGAGTGTTCGTCCATGTTCCAGACAAAGCCAGGCATGTCAAACCGAGGACCAGCCACTGTTCTGTATATGAACACTCTCTCAACAGGGCAGCTCTCGGGTCTCGAATCAGGTGAACCCCTTTCATCGATGACTTCCACATTCAGCTTTGGCATCTTCTGTCCTAGTAACTTGCAGGCTCCAAAACTCACGTTACA
The DNA here is from genome assembly GCA_900406275.1 of Anastatica hierochuntica. Lineage (NCBI taxonomy): Eukaryota > Viridiplantae > Streptophyta > Magnoliopsida > Brassicales > Brassicaceae > Anastatica > Anastatica hierochuntica. Next base: position 1,224 of record OVAN01001514.1, read on the forward strand.
CGAAGACATCCAAAGGGATCGCATTGTCTCCAGCTTTGAAGCATTAGCCAAAAGCGCCTTGTCTCCAAATGGGCAGTCCCTTATCTCTAGCTTCCTCAAACTATCGCACCCTGACAAAACATGATGCATGCCTAAGTCACTGTCTCCTGCAAAAGCCACTGAGAGCATTTCCATCTTCTTGGCATATGTCCCAATGTATTCAAAAACCTTGTCGGTCAAGAGGCCTGATAGGGATAGGCGGCGGAGATCTTTGCAGTGCTCTACTATGGCTCCAAACCCCACATCCAATGGCTCTAGGGTCATATAGTCGGGGGCTTTTGGCTCAATAATGCACAAACGGAAGCGAGTCATGTTGGGACGGTTCCTAGCGATAGTTACCAATGCAGCATTGGTCATTTGGCGGCAGAAGTAGAGAACTGACTCAAGCTTTGGACAGCCCATGGAGACAGAGACGAGCCCTAGTTCCGTCAATGCGATGTTTGGTTCCATGACAAAAGGTTCAGATGGAAACACTCTCAGCTCGCGAAGGTCCTTGCAGGTTGAAGCAAGCACCTCAAGACCAGCATCCTCAATGTAATCAAGCACCTGGGTCAATAAGCCATACTAACAAATTAAAACAAAGCATATTGTTGCGATACACAACAGTAAACTACTCATGGTATCTAAGGAAACTATGGACACAGAGCTTTATCATACCATCATGTAAAATAAGCTAAATGTTGTAACTATGTATAACTGAACTCACCCAGAGGCGCTGCAAATTAGGACACTGACTAAGAAGCTTGATAAGATCATAGCTCTGGACAGTCGCATAACTCAGGTTCAAAGTTGTAAGCCGGCTGCAAACCGAAAAAACAGCTGGAAGATAAGCAGGAACAGCATCCCAAAATCCAGATAAGCACTTCAACTTCTTGCACCCAGAGAGAGCTACCGATAAACCAGAGAACACATCTGGACGGACTTCAGCAGTGTACCCACCAGTACCCAACTCCTCCAATTGAGGTGCCCTTTGAAGTAAAGTTGCCAACTTTTCGAGAGGAACAGCTCGGTTAAGCTTGAGAGACTTGAGATTAGGAGACCTAGTCACCAGCCTTTCCAGAGCAGAGAAACTGACCTCAGACACTAAGCAAGAGATGTTGAGTGATACCAAAGATGTGTAGGTATCTGGGAAATGGCTAAGCCAGTGCCCACTTACATCGTCAACATCACTCTCACGCAAATCCAGCTCTTTCAGATTCCTGCACAAGGTATCATATAATTAGCATCAAAAACAACTGATTCTCACAAGTATATCATAAATCCAAACCATAAACATTGCCAACAGGGACCCAATTTGGATAAATCTGGAAACCATCTAAAAACCACAATGATAAATTTACTAACTTCTTCAGATAGAATAATTGTCAGAGATGCTAAAACAGGTCAAAAGCAGAGGGAATCAGAATACAAAATCTCCAACAACAAAAGGTAAAAGAAACGACCAAATTGACTTCAGATTTTCCCATTTCCACCTCAGGAGATTCATTGATAGATACTTTGGTTGGTGACATGAGCATATACCTGCAAGTGGCGGCGATGGCAGCGAGACCATCGGTGGAGAAGCCTTCGCAAGAAGAAAGCACCAGGACTTTGAAATTCTTAAACGACTTAGCGATTAGCTCCAAGCACTCATCACTCACCACCATCCTCTTCAACCTTATCTCTTCGAGCCAAGTGTACGACGAAGACATCGCCTCAATCCATGGATACACGTAACCTCCCCAACCATCAGGCACCAAATTGAAGTCAGCGAAGTGAGGTTTTCCCTTAATCTCCACAGATCTAACCTTCGGAAACCTCCGGATCACCGTCGCGGGACTGACGGCGTAACAGTTTCCGATGAAGACTTTCTTCCTGCACCACCGCTCGATCTCGTACCATGACTTGCAAACCAGAGACACCGAGTTCCTATCTTTGTCAAGCTGTATAAACGAGAAGACGTGCTCAAGCACTTCTTCAGGAAACGACGAAGCTAATCGTTTATACATTGCGGCTGAAGAAGAAAAACTTGAGAAAGCGCTTGAAGAAAGAGTTCAAAAAGGAGAGTGATTATATATAATCGGAGCTTGGTTTTTAGATCTGAGACGCCATTAACGGAGATTAATCAAAGAAGATGCAGAAACAAAGGTGAAGAAGAAGGTTAGAGGAAGATGAAAAAGGAAGCAGAGAGAGAGATAAGGAGAGGTCAAGTTAAAAGCTAACTCTGGTTCGGTTAAATGTTAACCATGGTTCGTCAAAACATCTCCATGTGAGGCTTTTCGGTGATTGTGATTGTCGATTGAGATTACGACACGTGTCCTTCAACATTCGAATTACGGCCGTCGGATTGAATGAAAGCGGGAGAGGAGATAGTGATAGGGTGCGGTAAGGTGTAGGGGAAGAAGGAATCTAATGATAGGGTTTGATACGCGATGCACGGCTGGATATGAGGGTAAGTCCCGTAAATTGCGGGGACCACAACAGATAACTAAATAATCTGACGGTAAAAAACTGAACAGAGTTTAGCTAAGATGACATCACAACCGTCCAATCATGTTTTGATGTGGAATCTATCAATCTCTCCAAGATAATAATATAACAATAATTTCACCTTTTGTTTATTTACTCGAGTGGATTTTTTTACTGTTTTAGTGAGATTTTTACATTTTTCATATTCAAATGTAACAAATTTTCAACTACAATTAAATGAAATTAGATTGTATCACATTCTTGTGTGACTAAATTATATAAAAGAAAATAAGTGATACATGAGCAATAAAATTTAAAAAATGAAGGAAAAGCAGAGAGTATAAATCAATTTATATATATATATTTGTTCAATTCATGCGATTGGTAGAACATTTTTGTTTTGCACATATCAGATTAGTGGTTGTTAATTTAAAAATGGTTATGTATTTTTGAAATAATTGTAAACAAGAGATATGCATGTGAGGGAAGTATCCAATAATTTAAAGTGTATAACTTTATGAGTATAGAGAAAAAAATAAAAAAATAAAAATAAAGGTAAAGAAAGAGAAGAAATGGTTACTGAAAAATTGAATAAAGTAAGGAAGAAAAGTGCAGCGTCGCATCTTAATCACGACCGTCAGATCTGGGACCCTCTTTTACAGTGTACGGAACACGATGGTGAATAAATTTTAATTGTTTAAAATTTTTATTTACCTCGTCGGGAGTGTAAAATAGGATAAAAATAAATTATCTTTGGGTTAATCACTTAAAAAAGAAAAACAAATAGGTAGGGAAAATGACGAGAAAGCCCTTGGTAACATAGTGGAAAGAAGAGGGTTAAAATTGTCAATTTGAAAAACGAAACAGTGTGTGATGGGCTATGAACAGTATCAGCATGGACTGGATAGGTCTGTCCTCTCTAAATAAAACATTTCTCACAGATCATAACTGTGTTTTTTTTGCATCTCATGTTTCTATTCTATTTTCAAATTTTACATTTGATTGGTTTTTTTAAAAACATATTTAATAAAATTTGTTTTATAGTAGAGAACCTTTGTGTTTTACAAGTGGTTATTATTATTACATTGTTTGCTTAATAAATCATATGGAACAATATTTTTCTCGGTTCTTATTTGTATTTACATCTTTTAACAATAAGTTAAGTTTTTTTTTTTGCATGTAAATATATTTTATTTAATTGATACAAAACTTTTCCATACAAAACCGGTAAAAGCGTACGTCTATCCAAAACCACAAGCTAGCGAAAGTTAATCTTCCCGGAGCCAAGATGAGAAGACTAAAAACATCAACCAATAAGTTAAGTTCATTTGGTTAATATTCAAAATTTTAACAATGAGGTTTCTTTTGGTCATTTATAAATGTGAAAAGTCATGGGATGATATAAGGAAGAAAGTGATAATTAAGAAAAAAACAAAGAGGGATAGAGAGAGTCAGATGGAGACGTGGGAGCTGAGTTGTGTCTTACACGTAATACGCTGATATTTTTTATTAGTTAAAATGTCGTCAGAAAAAAAAAAGTAAACTTAATTATCAAAATAATTTTAATTTTTGTTAATAGAAGTTAGTATTGATTATATTTGAAAATTTTAAGGATATAATTAGAATAATAAACCCACGCATGGCTCCCCCGCGAATCTCTCTTATTTCTCATCGGGTTTCGTACTGCAAACTAGCTTGCACTTTGCTGTATATTACTAACTTATCTCCCTAATTATTTTTAATTTTTCTTTTCATCAAATATTAGATCCCATTATGACAAATAAATTAACTTATGTCAAGATTAAACTCTTAGCCATTTGTGAAAAAACACATTAAACTATACAAAGAAGAAGAAGAATAACTCGTGCTGTAAGATTATCTTCTAACTATTTGTTTCATGTAGATGTGTTTGTTAGTCATTATGTGTAATATATGTTTGGTTTAACGATTGTAGGTTTACTGAAGACGGTGATCGGATTGCCAAATATTTGATTATTTTTTCCTTAAAATGCTTAATACTATATGGTATAAAAACGAGTATATGTATGTGCGTACGCATGTGTGGGAGGGATATAAATACAACATACCTAATAATGTTTTTTTTATGTAAGATAAGATCAGATTAGATGATGAGTGATAATGCGATTAATGAATAGGTGGTGTACAAGTAAAGTGGCACGTGATTTAAAAGCTTAGTTGGATTGATTATAATTATGACCTCTTCCACATTAGTGGAAGCCATCCTTTTTTTTTCGTTTTTCATTTTCATCTTTTCATTTTATTGTTTCTCTTCTCTAGTCTTTATCGTTATATATGATTTTATCATTTTCTGACCAATGAATCATATAACATCTTTGCTTTTATAATTTTCTCTCAAACTCGTGTTCCTTCCTCTCTAACTCACGATTTTATTGCAACCCTTTTCCACATTTTTTGATCTTACCTTTTTTCTCTATATGATTTTAATATTCTATATTGCAAAAATACGTCACGCAACTATACTTTTTTCATTACTCCATTAGTTTTCTTTTAATAATCAATAATTGATGGTTTATGGTTATTGGTTACGCATGAAAACAACATCATTTCGAGGAGAAAGATAATACTTTTAGTCAACGCACTCTCTAGTAATTACTATGTACTTCCAACACTTCAATAAATATCATTATGTGTATAGTTTATTTTATCACGAAATAGCATATACTATGTGAAAAGAATAACAAACGAATATTATTTTTTTAAAAGGAAGAAAATAAATATGTAAATGGGTAATTAAATGTTTTAAAAGAAGCTATAAAAAGCCCAATGGGCCGAGCTAGTGGGGCCAGAAGTAGGGTGTGGATGGGTGAGTAGGTGGGGTTTGGTGGACGTCGAGTCTTCTATTGCCGTTTGATGTTTTGTCAAATCAAATATCTCCTTCCTTTGTTATTATATTTGCATGCTTTTTCTTTTTTCATTCATATTGTTAAATAATATTATTTCATGGTCTAACAATATGGTTTAGTGTGTGGAACGATTGATAGGGTTTGCCATATGAACACAACAATGTTGTGGAAACCATTTAGTATAATGGTCAAAGGTTTAAAAGTTTATGCATGAGATCGAATCTCAAAATATAATATTTTGCAAATTTTTATGTGCAAATTTTATTTGACTTTAAAGTGTTGCATGCAGAGTCGTTCGTTGGGATATGATATGTTGCGGAAAGAGTTTATTCATCAAAGACGTCGTACATGCAGAACTTTTCATCGTGCGTTCAAGTGTTACGAGGACAACTGCGTTGTAGAGTCATTTGTGAAGCTATTTATCTTAATTGTATGAATTGCATCTAGCATCTGATTGTTCAATATTTATAATATAATTAAGATTGATATATAAATGATGTTCTAACTTTCGATTCAAATAAAAGAACACAACCATCATTCTTTCCACAATTTACAATATATAATTTCTATATATATATAATTACAGAAATTTGACTACCAAAATCATTAACGTGTTTTAATTAAAAAACCACGAATATATCGGTAGATTACGACTTAATTTTCACTTAAATGTATACGTTCATGCATGTTTACTTGATAGTAGCAATATATATTTGATTTACGTACGATTTTTTATAAAAAAAGAATGTTAATAGTGTCATTTGGGACGAGAACAAAGTAAAAAATTTTATTCAATTTACTGCAAAAGATGAATGATTGTATTAATGATACTGAAGTTATAAAAGGAATAAAGAATTTGAAGTTCGTAAAAGTTATACAAATCATATTAATTATTGTTTTGTCTTTTATTTTTATTTTTTTGGGTGTGTCAAACTTTCAGAGTCTCTTTTTATCCTAAGGAGTAAACATAGTTGGGCGTGTTTAAAACTCATTGGTCGGTTCCTTTAACGTTGACGAGCAACTTTTTGTAATTATAACTCTTTTAAAAGAAACTAAAATAAGCACACCTACTCATTATATTACACGTGTCGAGAAAGAGTAACATATTGTCGTTAATTTCAAATTTTGTAAGGATTATTATTAGCATCACATGATTCACATTTACTATTTAATTTTATAAATTTCACATTTCAGACAATTTATAGTCCATTTTAGACCGATTATAAATCCAATAAATAATTTAATTTACCAAAACCTCAATTTGTTAATCATCCAATGTATAGAACAAAAACTATGAATGTGGATCATCACACAGTTCAACAAGATTATTGTTTCTTCAATTCTCTAGTTTTACATTTAGGCTTAACCTAAGAACTTTCTCTTTTTCATTTTGTCAACATATAGGCTTAATATAATTAATAAAAAATAACCTAGGTGCATGTGAGAATAAGACATGAGATATACATGTTTTAACGTGATTCAATGAACCAAACATATATTTAAAAACATATGATTTACTTAATGTAAACTAATGAACAAAATATGAAAATTTTGAAATGGTATAGGTTTGGTGGGATATAAATTCCATAAAAGTTTCGGTGGCTCCACTATATAACAATTTTAACAGATTTCTTAGGTTTGGCGGCCAAATTTTCGTATTCACTTTTATTTACTATTAATCATTTTCTAAGTTTCTTATAAAAAAATGTGTATCCGTGTAACACACCTAACACTTAACCTATTAGAATTTCATGTAAACTATAATAAAATTGATAGAAATGCCGCATATTATTATAATCATCATTTAATAAAATTTCCCATTAGAGTCTCTCTCACAAATTTTTTGAATAACAAATTTGAGCTTAAACACACACACACAGAATCATGTCCAATTAATATGTATGGGCTACATGCATGGCCACGACCTTTTTAGAAACTTAATTACTGAAATACTATTTCAACTATATATATATTTGATATTTATTATTAATAATTGAAGATTAGATGTAGACAAACGTCTAAATCTATCGACTATATTTAGGGACCATATATATATATATCAATCAAACTACTTGCAATATCATATATTCATTGCAGTAGCATTGCAATGTACGTAGTTACGTACCATATACACACTCACGCAAAAATCGTATGTAGAAAATTAGTTTTTATGGGACAATCTATACATGTTTTTTAAAAATGTCCTCTTGCTTTCACTGAACTATCGATTTCGTTTTGTAGCTTAAAAGCATTTAATTTTGAAATATGTTTGAATATGAATAGATAAACTAAATACATATAGATTTGATTCAAGAAATGGCGTGATCGAGGAACGTGGTCCTCAAAGAAACACACTATATAATTTTCTCAGCCTTTCCTTTTTGGACCATTCAATTTCATGTGAATTGGACCACTCGTCTCGTATTATCCCCATCCATATTCTAATATCATCCTCACTTATTACTCAATGCCACTAATCGATTCATGTCCTTTTGTTATATAACAATAAGTCTAATAGTTTCCACCAAAAAGGAAAGAAAATACCAAATGGGTTCTCATGCATTAGAGCTCGAGAGCCTCATCAAAGCCCGTTATTAAAACCATGTGCCGGTAAAGTATAAGCCCATTTGGGCTAAGGAGCAAAAGTGGAATTTTAAAGAAGTTTGTTAAACGCAATTTTTTTTATGATTCTCTGTCTTAATGTGTTAAATTCAAATGATGCATGGAATGTGAATAGAGATATGTATTTGATGGAAAACATATGTTAGATCTAAAAGAAAGATGAGATGATGATCTTAATTCCATTTTTTCTTCAAAGTGGCCAAATCTAAATTCATAACGATGTGGTTATGCTCACAAATAACAATGTCACACTTGCAATTATGCACGTACGTAAAGTATGTTTGTGTGATTAATTAAATAAATGCATGCATTATGAGATTTATGATGACTTGTTGAGTGGTGCTAAATTATTTATAACATGAGACAAGCTAACATCCATATCTTTGACACTTGGACTTACATACGTTATGTTTGGTCTTCCACTTTTTCTTTTCTAGAAGACGTGAAACTATGGAAAAGAGAACCTTTAGTTATAACCGAATTTATGTTTTTTGTTTTCAAAATTTTAGATTTTTAGTTTTTATAGTTTGAAACACTACAAATTCATCTGTCCGATACAAAACTAAGAAAATCTCACTAATATGAGTTAGATTAATTTGACTTCTCAGATATTATAGCTCTATTTGTGATTTTCGTTACATTATTTTATCGCATTGCTATTTATACACAATTTCATACGCATGTCTTAACTTCTAGAAGTTGAACCCTACATAAGCTACACACAATCTCCTGATTGAGTTGTCTTTTTTTGTTTTATATATATTATGAATATATTAATTAACATTATTAAAGTTCCCAAGAAATCTGACGTTATCTCTTCTTTGATTCTCATATACATATAAAGAGAGATTTAGGTGTTACTAAATCTAGTAACGTTTTGTGCTTTTCTCATTTTCTAAGAGAAACAAAACTCAAACCATGAATACGAAGAACAACGTTATAGATTTGTCATCATTCTTGATCTTGGAAGCATATGCAGATTCCGAAACCCTTCATGAACGTGCCAAGGATGGCGATGACGATGATGATAAAGGTTATGAAGATTATGGGAATGATGATGATGCAGAGTCAACGAGCCAGCGGACAAGTGGGTCAATGTGTTTTGAGTCGGTCGAGATTGATGAAGAAGAAGCGGAGGTCGCCGGAGAGAAAGAGGATCACGATGATGACGGTGACGGAGAGGTGAATAGTTACCGGATGTGGCCGGAAAGGAGCAAGAGAGTTCGGACCGTTGATTCGTCTTCGACGGGAAATGAAAAGAAGTTGTCGAGGGAGATTGAAAAAAACCGAATGTTTTGGGAAGCTTGTCTCGCTTCTTAATTTGTTTCTGTCTTTTATATAACAAAATATATTTATAATTCATAATATTTATTGTGTTGCTTTTGTGGTTGTTATTATTAACGCTGTATGTTATTATTTGTTTGAATATTATAAATTTATATGTGTGATTTATAGACTTATATCAAAAATATTTTTTTAATGAATAAATTAGGACAAGAGACCACCAACAAATTAATACGTAGGCCGAAAACAGGATGTTCGGTCCGAATTGTTGACTACCATATTGGGCTAACAAAAAAAGACCCACTAAAGTTGAATAAAGTCCAAAACTGTCAAGTAAAAATTTAAAATAAATGGAGATGCGGGGGATCGAACCCCGTGCCTCTCGCATGCAAAGCGAGCGCTCTACCATTTGAGCTACATCCCCTTCGAAATTTTACATAGTTTTGAATATACTCCTAATTGTAGTAATCGGACTTGTGATTCAATTTTTTAAAAAGGTCCAAAAGTTATGTTAGATGTGGATGGTTGCTTTTCAAGACAAAACACGACAAATTAAGGGCGGACAGGAAAAACAAAATACTTTTTTGTCGCCTTCTTTCTCTTTTGAAAATTTATCCCAATTTTTAAAAAATAATAATAGTAGTGGGGAAGACTTTAATTTAAAGTTAAAAGCATGTTTAAAACATATTAGTCTGTCCATATGCTTTGCACCGATAGTACTCGAAAAAAGACAACGATGAAATGGGCTTTACTTCACAAAAAATCACTGATAAATATGTTAATATATCATACTATATTAAGATAGTGTGTGATATGAAACTCTTCGTTAGATAAATCTACATGTTGATGATTAATGTGTTCTTCCATGGCTTGATTAGTGGAAGTTCGATTTTCCACCCTAAATAATGGTGGAAGAAAATACTTAAAATAATGTACTTTTGTTTACTTATATATGCAAGAATATAATTGAAAAAGTAAGGAGCGGAAAATGGTGGGCACACGTATGAAAAAAGACAAAATAGATTACGACAAAATTAATAAAGTCTCAAAAAGACATGCGACTCGTATAACCTTTGTAGCGTGTTCTCCTTTTTATTTAATTTTTAAGTTTTTTTTGTTTGTTTTCGTATTATATTTGTTTAGTAACTATTGTAAAAATATATATGAACTGTTAGTAACTATGGCAAAACTATTGTCTAGGAAAACAAATCTATATTGTTTTGTTAATAGAATGTTTACTATTAGTAAAGTCAAATGTTATGTTTAAAAGTTAGAAACTGCACTAAATACATTGAATCCAGCTTAGTCCACACGATAATGTATTTTGAAACATACAATTACACACGGCTTAACGTGTGATGGCCACGTGCTTCTTCACAACACGACAAGATTCTAAGCCCATTCACACATTCTACCTAATGGGCCCATTCTTGAGAAAAATAATACAAGTTAAATGATTTGGATTGGCCGAATACATTTATTTTCCAAGTTATATTTTCTACCGATAATGTATTTAAAAATGACTTGTCAAACAAATGATTCAAATTTTTTAAAAATGAAAAAAAACAAACAAGAAATCTAATAATACACTTTTTTATTTTCAGCAAATGATTAAGGAAAACAAATGAAACAAACAAAACACCAATACAACAAAGTTCAGTTTTTATTTTGTTTGTATATTATAAATATTAGAATTCATTAAAGGTTAGTGTGTTTTCATAATAAAGATTTCATATAGGGAAATGTTTTTAATCAAATGGTTAAAGGTCTATTGATACGATCACAAAACAATAATGTATTTCCACTAATTATCTTGCATATTAAAATTATTCGGTTATGGATCGAATTTTGTCGAAAAATTGATTTTACATGAGATTTTAATATTATTTATTATTGATATATATTTTAACCAATTTGCATGAGATTAAAGGCACCATTTTTAGAGGATGAGACCATATTATTTTCCAGTTATCATCTGTATATGGTTATAAATTATTTATGATACAAATAATATATAGCTCCGATTAATATTGGAAACACACGTATTTCAATTTTTTAAAAAAATAAACAAGATAGGATAAGTTAGTTGTACTTTCGAATATATATTTATTTTTAAAAACATACATTATAAATCTTTATTTATTTTTATAGAAAATAAAGAAAACTGAAAAATCCAACGTTGGAAGGTAGGGGGACCCTTACTGGAGGCATGATGTCATTCGCCCAAAATAGAACACGTTTCGGCAGTAGTGGCAAAGTCGTAAAATTAAGGAGAAGACGAGGGTGTTACAGGACTTTCAAAAATAGGTTTTTATAATAAGCAAAAGAAAACAAACAACACAACCCTTTTGTCGCCACATGCCATGGCGTTGGTCGCACGCTGGATAACCTTTTATTTTTATTTTTGTATATGTAAATGTATTTGTCTACTTCCTTTTAACTAATTTAGTTTTATGTTACAACTTGCATTCACATTTATATTACTAAAAGAACCAAAAACCATAACAACCTCTCTATGTCTTTCACCTATCATAAGTCACAACTATCAACAACATCCAAACTTTATGATATATATATATATATATACACATATATTTCTTTATGTTTAAATAGTTAAAACTGCCTAACCATACTGCATATATCATTAAGGTGTGAATGATTTTTTTGATGGATTTTTGGGGTTTGATTGGTAATCCGATATATAATTTTAATATTTAACATTTATTAATAGTTAAATAACAAGGTTTATAAATAATTTAAAAACTAGTGACATGAAAAACATCAAAGACGAAATCATGGTTCAAAATGTGTTGGGAAATGTTGATTTGTCAAATACAAATATTTTATAAGGTCTAGCCCAACTCTAAAAGTTCACGGGCTTTGAACGTATTAATCAATAAAAAAATCGTTAAAAAATTATATAAATCAAAAGGAATACTTCTTTTATTTTATTTTCTTTTTTACATTGTGATAGAAAGATTACAAAGTAAAAAAGGAAAAATAAAACAAGTTAAGAATTGTTATAATTATACAAATAGATATGCAAAATAATTGAAAATCAATAGGAATGTTGTCATAAGATGACAAAGTAAGAACATAGTTAGACAAATAACCTTTCGGCCAACTCACATTAGGGAGGCACTGTTTTATTAAATAGTGTAATTATGTAGACAATTAGACGTGAAATAGTAAGAATGAATTGTTAAAAAGAAAATGTCGGAAACAATTATACAAAATGGGTAATAATAAAATTAGCCAAAGGGGAAAAAAATAAAAGAAGAAAGGTGGTGTGGTCAAAAGGAGCACTTATGAGAAGAGCCGTGTCAGGACTTAGCGTGCCCATTAGCCAATCCTCTCTCTCTCTTCACGTAACACTATGGCCCAATCTCTATTTTTTTTTTCTTCTTCTATAGTTTAAATAATTATACAATTTTTTTAAATTAATTAGCCGACTGAAATTAATTACTAATTAGTAATAAATTACCTTATCGTCCAGTCCACAATTATTTTTATTTTTTTAAAAAAGGCAAGAAAAAAATAGAGAGAAAAGTGGGACCCACGTATCGAAACAGTATTACTTGGTCGTCCGGTTCATTTGTCACCGTCCGATGGGCTTATTTCATCTTCTTCAACCTCTCTTTCTCTCTCAACTTTGACTCTCTCTCTCTCTCTTAAGCTCTCTTGCTGAAAACTCTGTACTTTCTCTCTCTCTCTCTCTCTCGCTTCCCTTTTCTCCAGGATCTTTAAAATCTTACTTCTTCCTATTTCTTCTGGTTTTAATCGTTATGAGTCCTCTGCTTCAGTCAAACTAATCCTCCCTGTAAAAGCTTCTTCCTTTCATACACAATCCTCCAAATTTTGTTCTGAGTTTTGTTTGTAACTATGGCTGGTGGAAATGAAGTCAACCTTAACGAATGCAAGGTACTCTCCTCTTCCTCCTTCCCTTTATCTGAGATTTGTTCCAATCTTCTTCCTTTCTTCTCTCGATTTCTTGTATTTCCTCAAAAGGGTTTCTCTTTAGATTCTCAAATCTGATGAAGATCATCTTCATAGATTCATTCATCGTACGGATAATTTTATATATATATTTCAGAAAATCTAAGACGTCCCATCACATAGAGCCTTATGTGATTTGTTTGTTTTTTTCCCTGTAGAGAATTGTCCCACTCAACACATGGGTCCTCATTTCCAATTTCAAGCTCGCTTACAACCTCCTCCGTCGTCCCGACGGCTCTTTCAACCGTGACCTCGCCGAGTTTCTTGACCGGAAAGTTCCCGCCAACTCTTTCCCCGTTGATGGCGTCTTCTCTTTCGACCACGTCGACACGACCACTAATCTCCTCACCAGAATCTACCAACCAGCTCCTTTAGATCAAACCCGTTACGGTTCCGTCGACCTCACGGAGCCACTCAGCACGACGGAGATCGTCCCTGTTTTGATTTTCTTCCACGGTGGTAGCTTCACTCACTCCTCCGCCAATAGCGCCATCTACGACACTTTCTGCCGACGGCTAGTGAGTATTTGCGGTGTTGTCGTTGTCTCTGTTGACTACCGGAGATCGCCGGAGCATCGTTACCCTTGTGCTTACGACGATGGATGGAATGCTCTGAAATGGGTCAAATCAAGAATCTGGCTTCAGAGTGGTAAAGACTCAAATGTTTATGTTTATTTGGCTGGTGATAGTTCTGGTGGAAACATAGCTCATAACGTTGCTGTGAGGGCAACTAACGAAGGAGTTAAAGTGTTGGGCAACATTCTTCTTCATCCAATGTTTGGTGGTCAAGAGAGGACTGAGTCTGAGAAGAATCTTGATGGGAAATACTTTGTGACTATACAAGATCGAGATTGGTATTGGAGAGCTTATTTACCTGAAGGTGAAGATAGAGATCATCCAGCTTGTAATCCCTTTGGTCCTCGAGGTCAAAGCCTTAAAGGAGTTAACTTTCCCAAGAGTCTTGTTGTTGTTGCTGGTTTAGATCTTGTTCAAGATTGGCAATTGGCTTATGTGGATGGACTTAAGAAAGCTGGTCAAGATGTTAATCTTTTGTACTTGAAGCAAGCTACCATTGGGTTTTACTTCTTGCCTAACAATGATCACTTTCATTGTCTCATGGATGAGTTGAAGAAGTTTGTGCATTCCATAGAGGATAGTCAAAGCAATTCAAGTCCTGTTCTTCTTACACTATAGCAGCAAGAATGTCTGGCCATGTTGCTGCTACATACACAAAGAGAAGGAGAAGAAGAAGATTAGAGGATCAGCTTGTTTTCATCAGCTATAATGGGCTTTTGTACAGTTTCCACAAGTGTTGTGTAGTGTTCAATCACGTTTTTTTGTGTCTCTATTAGTCTTCTGAATCATCATAAGTCCAGCTTATTGTGAGATCTTGGTTGTGCCGGAAGCAAAACCAAAGTTGGAGATGGTAATTTGTTTGGTTAGTATAGGTAGTCTTTAGTTGGCTCTATGTACATAAGGTAAAATGCAAGACAACAAAATTTGTCTTTAACATGTTGTGGGAAAAAAACTTATCCTTGGTATGGATTTGTAATGTTTATATCATCTTTTGGTGTTTTGATGCTACTAATAGAAAGAGTGTTTTGTGATTGTAGTTTCTTGTTTTAGTTCATGCATTGAAGCTTTTGGGGTTTACAAAAGACAAATCTTTTTTAAGCCCCTTTTTCCTTTCAAGTCTCCTAACTTGGAACATCACCAAGCATTTGTTACCATCTTTGCCACAATTGTGAAAATAGATAAAGATAAAAATGCACATGAAAGGAAAGAAATATCCAAAGGTCTAAGTGAAAACCCTAAGGAGACATGTGGCAATGGCGTTAAGGTGAAGTATAAAGAAAGAAGGAAGAGGAAGTAAATGAAAGAGAAGAAAAAAGACAAGTGTTGTGTGTGCATTTGAGGCAAAAACTTCCTTCACAAGGCCAAAACCAAACCCCATCCACCCAAATGAGAAAAAAAGCTTCCACAACTAAAATTAATATATTAAATAATGATTGCACAAAAATGTCAAAATCAACAATGGTTTTTTTCTTTGATGTTGCTTTTTTAATAGTTTTATTTTTCATTGGCATTTTTTGCTCATTGCCTCTTCTATATGCATGTTTGATTTGGAATTTTTGGTGTGTTCTTTGTAGTTGTTATGAACTTTGGGAGGATATATATGGACCCCCTCTTAGAGAAAACTATCTCTTTTGTCTACATATGTTTGTTTCTATATATTTCTACATTTCCTTATGATATGCTATTTATAACATTGTCTTTATGTGTGGTTGTTTTATTATATACTTTTTCTATTGTGGATGCCAAGTGGTAGGGACATCGAGGCTTAAATAAAAAATGAAAGCAATTCTTTCTCCTGGTTAAGCTTCATATAAAAATGATACAATAAATAAATAACATTTTACATCTAGCTTCTTGTTCGAATGTGATTTTATTTCCCCATTAACATTTGACTTTTTAGACTTAGCATCTTTGAAAATTATATTTTTAATACTACCATTTTGTTTTGTTTTTTCTTTTTTCTTACACAATTTATGACCAAACTTTCTGCAAGATGATGTGTGCGTGACAGACTCTCTTTTGTCATGTAATGGGTTTGTCTTGACGATTAATTGGGTAAAGTATTCCTATTTTAATCGATCCTTTGTAAATTGCTAATGTGTTGTGTTATCTATAAATGTTTATGGTTGGAAAATATTTTTGGATTTTTGGCTCAATTAGTTTTGTTGTCATTAATTCTGACAAAATAAACTTAAATTTGTTTGGTGATTTATCAACATCTACTGATTTCTTCATAATTCATTAATTTGTCGTTTACACTAAGATTCTTTATTTTGTCAATGGATTGGCTTTGTCGTTTGTGGACTATATTCAATGCTTTGGATCCAAAATTTACAAAACTATTATTATATTCACCATTTAACTAACTTTGAGCAGAAAAATGATATCAATGACTTTTGGATATTACTTTGCTTTAGTTCACACTATTATAGATTGCCGAAAGAAATTTTCTTTACAAATGAAAACGTTACAAAATACGAACCATGTCGGAAAAATAAACATGCAATTCACACTTAACAACAAAATAGCCTGATTATATTTTTCAGAAAAATCAGATTATATTTTTGGGAAGAAGTTAAGAGAGTATATAGAGAGGTAACTCTGAATGGTAAAAGTTAACAGAGGTGCAGAAATTTAAAAGAAATGGAAGAGAGAAGAAAAAGACAAGAATAGCATTGAATAACGATAGATGCTTTTGTCTTTATTAGCCCCTAAACAACTCTCTAGAGCTAACTAGATACGAGCCACACTGTCAAAAATCTAAAACTCTTAACCCGGAGTATAAAGTTGCCATGCAAATGGAAGAAAGATTCTCTCAAAACATGCAACAGGCCCATATGTAAATATTTTGTTTTCTAAAGTATTAGGCCCAAAGCCCAAAACCACTGGACTGTGAGCTTAAACTGTGGAGTGTTTGTGTGTCAGAGGGTGACTTTTCACAGGAGTCAGAGAAGCTTAGCTTGAAGAAATCTGAGTCAAAACTGAAGACTTTCTTTCTTTCTGGTCAGATATGGAGGAGGAAGAGATCGGGAGATCAGCTAAACCAAAAGCCAAGGTAAGTATTTTGCTCAATTCTCTTACTTTGTACATCTTCTTCTTCTCCATCTTCCTCTTTTCGTCAGCAGATTCGAAGAACATTCGATATGTCATGAGTCGGCTCTAGTGCATGCTTTTGCTTGTTTTTTAGTCATTTCTAGGAGCTTAGATCTCTTATGTTAGCTAGCATCCATGGATAATGTTTTAAAAAGAAACCTTTAGGATTTGATGTTTTCAATTTTTAGGAGATGCTTCGTGTTATTCGATTCAGATAGATCAAATGGCTTTTCTGATCTTTTAAATCTTCAATCTTTGGTGGGTAACATTTGAATTTGGGACTCTCACAAGTAGTGTATTTTTGTGGGTTGCTTGTAGATCCATTAAAAGTGGTCTCTTTATTGAATTGCAGAAAGATTTAGCTCCAGGGAGATTGATTGATACATATGCAGCACAATGCGAAAAGTGTCAAAAGTGGAGAGTCATTGATAGCCAAGAGGAGTATGAAGACATCAGAAGTACAATGCTTGAGGACCCTTTTCATTGCGGCAAGAAACAGGGCGTGTCCTGTGAAGATCCTGCGGATATCGACTATGATTCGACACGGACGTGGGTTATCGACAAGCCTGGTGTGCCTAAAACACCTAAAGGTTTCAAGAGGAGCTTAATTTTGAGAAAAGATTACTCTAAGATGGATACTTACTACATTACTCCAACTGGTAAAAAGCTGAGGAGTCGCAACGATGTCGCATCCTACTTTGAAGCCAATCCGGAATTCAAGAAGGCACCTCTCGGTGACTTCAGTTTCACTGTCCCAAAGGTGATGGAAGACACACTCCCTCCTGATGCCAAGCTTGGCTCTCCTCTTGTTACTACTACAGAGAAGAACAATGCTAACCAAATTCAAGAATCATAACATCTCCTCTCCTGCGGGTATCAAGCGTTTCTTCTGCTGCTAAGAAAAATATGCTCTTGGAGTTATCTAAAGCTGTTATGAAACATCACTAAGCTGGGGCGTTTCTTGTGGACTCAGATTTCGATGTAAAATGTTAATATTGTCAGTTCTTTTAATTGGATTCTTAAACAAACACAAGATGCACTTATACACTGTGTGGTTCCTCTTTGAAGATTGCTGCAGGATGTCTCTCACATTGTCCATCCTCAGATCACAGAGAGATTCATTTCAGAAACCAATAGTTTAAGTGGTTTTATATAATACTATCTAGAAGTTTTAAAATTCTGTAATGAGGCAAGAATAAATCCATCATGTCATGGAGAGTGAATTGATTTGTTTTATCTTTCTTAGTATATGATTTGATTCTCCCATCTGCCTCTCTTTAGAGAGTTGAGCATCAAGAACGCGACCAATCATTGCAACATCTTTGAAAAATGTTATAATACAAGCTATATTATATACATATATAAGAAGAATACATAGGTTTTATTTATGAAGAATGGATGCAGTATACTTTTTAGTAAAGCATAAGGATTTAACTAATGAATGATACTTAAGAACCATTGGATAGCAGAACAAAAGAACATTCTCTTTTGGCTATAAGCTTGTTCTCATCTTCTCGAGTCTACTCTGTATAAATGCATCTGATTTCTTGTTTATATCGTTTAAAAGCGGTTTCTGATGTGATTTACCCTCATTAAGCTTAGCAACAACGGGTCGTATAAAGCTAGATTCACTCACCATGCTCTTCTCTTTTTCGTGTTTCATCATCTTCTTTGAACCATTATTACCATTAACCAGCATGATCACTCTTTCCTTCTCTGGTCTAGCCGCGTTGTGATCATCAGAGTCTTCTCTTTGCTTGAAGTAAATTGTGATATCAGATTTTGATTCCTCCTTCTTGATCAGTTTCTTCTTTGCGGACTTATCTTCTCTCTGACCAGCTGCGAGTTTAACCACCAAGAACCTAATTAGCCGTCGACAAATGCCTAAGTTTACAGCATTCTCTCTTCTATGCATCTTCTTACTCTTTGTGTACAACAAGATAATGTTTATGGTGTTGGTTTATATGAAGAAAAATGAGTGAGAGAGATTGCTTTGATTCTACGCTTTGGGGAAAATGTGATTGTCTTTGTCTACTCTATCAAAAGATAAAAGAATTTCTCTAGTTTCTTCATAATACTATTGTTTTTTGGTTTTGGGATTTGCTTTAACTAAAAAAAAGGAGTTTGAATTGTGCAAGTTATATTGTTGCAATGGAGCTGGAGATTCGCTTCTTTATTGAAAAATGAAGCTCCCCTTTTATCATTTGAGTTTGAGTGGACGGAAACATGAAAAGATTCTTATATACACTTTGAAACTTTGTTGATCATCTCTATTAGTAGTACTTGACACCTTTTGTTATTTTCACGTTTCATTTTGCGTGAATCACGTGTGTGTGTCACCCCCAAGTACCAAAATCAAAACAAGTGTAGGAACAAAATACCCAATTCTCTCTCTCTCTCTCTCTAAAAACTTTCTAATAGTAATTTGTATAGTGTGTTGAGAGATAAGTTTTTGCCATGGGCAATGTACTCAATGAAAATGGAGGATCATCCTCACGTGCTCTGTTTGTGAACAATAATAAAGAGAGTAGGTGAAAGTGAAGGAGAGGTTGACCAATCTTTTTCATGCATATATTGATCTCTTTTCTCCTTACTCGTCAAATCATTTCCTTATGCTTTTGTTACACAAAACATATGATTAAGTAATACTACTACTTTTGTAAACAAACAAACGATCGAGCTATTAGAACATGATTATTGGTAGGACAAGATTAAGTGTCCTTAGCATTTTTTAATGATATTTTAAGACTAAGGACAAATTAAGGGGACAAAGGCAAATGTGTAGAACATTGATTGTTTCTTAACAAATAGCTACCAAAACATAAACGGAGGAGCCAGATCGGCGTTAACTCACAGCCGGCAATCACATGCATCAGAACATAAGTCAATCAATCGGAAAAGGGTATCACAACATCTAATCAAGCCCTACACAAAGCCACCGAATCCTCTAAAAATCAGAACCGACGAGGAAGACATACCTTCTTTCGATTCGAATCGGCGGGATCGTCGTCGGTGGGATCGCCTTCGCTGGGATCGTCTACGGTGGGCTCGTCTCCGGTGGTATCGCCGACGGTTGGATCGTCTTCAGTTGGATCGCCGACAGTGGGATCGCCGATTAATAAGTTGATTTGTATTAATCTCATCTCTTAACTACCAAAGTAGATACTTAATCATCCCAAGACAGCAAAACACAATGCCCCACTAGCTACTGCTTCATCATTAATCCTATCATGTGTGCATGAACAGAAATTTTATGTTCAAACATTATATATGATCCTCCTCGTCACCGCAAAATCAAATTTCAATGCAAGTTTTTTTTCATAAAAGGAAAAGATCATATACCAAATTAAGAAAACCGACTTTTGTGACATTTAATCGATGATAGATACTAAACATAAGATTTTAGTTCAAAAGCGAAGCTAATGGTTAAAGCATCATGTCTTTTCTTCACACTTAGAAACATGTAGGGGTCCTCTACATTATATTATTCACTACTATACAACTCAATAATGCATCTTATAATCCTAAGACTTTCTACACCATCTCTACCAAAATTATTTGTATCAACTTCTAGTCGCCATAGATACTATATAAGAAGTATATATATATCTTTCTCCAAAAGCCAAAACCCATAAAAAAAAACAAGAGTTTGTATATCTAAAGTTTGAAGCTTTCTTGATAGGATCAATGGCAGCTACAACAGTTGTGTTGAGATGCAGTAAGGTTAGGACATGGGAAAGATATTCGAAGCAGATAAAGGAGCAAAGGGCTCGTCTTTACATCATCTGGAAATGTTCTGTCTTTCTTCTCTTCTCTCATGATTGATAAAATCATCAATCAAGTCTCCTTCAACAAACTCTTCTTCAATACTTGAAATGTTTCTTGGTTATGTATTTAGTTTAATCCCGGAAAAAGAAGGGGAGAGTTAATCAAGAATTCTTTTCTTCTCTTTTTGCAACAAGTTTTGAATATACAATATATCGTTGAAATCTAATACAATATGTAAATTATGTCGTGATCGTCGAAAATAATTGATATTTACTATCATTTGATTATAGACATTGTTGTTAGTAATTACAGATCTTATAAAGAACAAAATACCCGTAAACTTAAAACAAGAAGAATTCAAATATCCCTTAAAAATATTACAAAAACCGTTTATTAATCCCTAAAATATTTAAAAATGTTTATATAAGTTTATATCTTCGTTCATATTATAAGGTCCATTTCTGATGACAAAAAGGGTCATTTCCACTTTCTCCGGCGAAGAAAACCCAAAAGAACCCTAATTTATCAGCAGCCGCCTTGGTGATGAAATCAGAGGAATGGTGTTGATGAACTCTTACGAAATCTTCAAATCTTTGAAATGTTTAAAGAAATCACCATTGACCCATTGTCTAGAACTTCAAGCGAGATCGATATCAAGCTTGAAAGTGGCATGGAAGAAGGACACGAAGCTAGACGAAGCCATCGAGCAAGACAAACGTTACAAGCTCTGTGCTCGTGTGGTGAAAGAAGTGCTCAACGAGCCAGGCCAAGTCATTCCGCTCAGATATCTCGAGAAGCGGCGCGAGAGGTTACGCCTCAATTTCAAAGCTAAGAGCTTTATTGAGATGAACCCTTCTCTGTTTGAGATCTACTACGATCGGATCAAACCCAAGTCGGAGCTCGTTCAATTCGTCCGACCCACGACCCGTCTCAGAGCTTTCCTCGATGAAGAACAGAGGATTTACTCGGAGAATGAGCCGTTGATTGTTTCGAAGCTCTGTAAATTGCTGATGATGGCGAAAGATAAGGTGATTAGTGCGGATAAATTGGTTCATGTGAAGAGAGATTTTGGATTCCCGAATGATTTTCTGGTGAATTTGGTTGACAAGTATCCAAACTATTTTAGGCTAAAAGGTTTACCTGAGAAAGGTCAGTCCTTTCTCCAGCTTGTTGATTGGAATCCCGATTTCGCCAAATCGAAAATCGAGCAGAGAGCAGAAGAAGAAACCCTCTTGACTGGTGTTCGTGTTCGACCCAATTTTGATGTGAAAATGCCTTCTGGGTTCTTCCTGAGGAAGGAGATGAGAGAGTGGACTAGGGATTGGTTAGAGCAAGACTACATTTCACCATACGAGGATGTTTCTCATTTGGATCAAGCTTCTAAGGAAATGGAGAAACGAACTGTTGGGGTTGTCCACGAATTGCTTTCTCTCTCGTTGATGAAGAGAGTTCCTGTGCCTATACTTGGCAAGTTCTGCGATGAGTTCCGGTTTTCAAACGCGTTCTCGAGTGTTTTCACTCGACATTCGGGTATATTCTACTTGTCACTGAAAGGAGGGATCAAGACTGCAGTACTTAGAGAAGCTTACAAAGATGAGCAATTGATTGAGAGAGATCCTTTGCTTGCTATCAAGGATAAGTTCACGCGGTTATTAGAGGAAGGATGGGAAGAGAGGAAAGATAGGCTGAGAAAACAGAGGGAGCAAGTTGCGAAAGATAGGGAGATTTTGTTAGCAGCGAAGGAACCAAAAGAGCGTCTCTGCGATTAACCAGCAAACAAGCTTCTTGAATAAGTTATGAATATCCTCTGGTGGTCTTCTCTAGAGTCGAGGTATAGTTTTTGGCTTGGTTTAGTCATAAGTTTGTGAGTTTTGTGGCGTAAAACAAACCTGAATGGCACTTTGTTTCAATCACAGGGAGCTAGATTTAAGCTAAGAGTGACCAGATGATGCATATTCATCAGATGTTAGACTTGTTTAAGTACAATCTTTTCAGATCTTAGTTCGAATCTTGCTAATCTCTGTCTTCTTCTTGTTACCAATCCAAGTTCTGAATCATTTTTTTTACATGGTCACGCTTTTTGAGTTGAAGCTAATAGTGATTAGAAAGTGGACTCGTTGTTTGAGCCAAAGTGAAACAGTCTCTTAAAAGAAAGAAAGCTCTACAAGCAACCTAACAAAAGTCACACGTAAATGAAATGAATGAACTCAGATTAACCTAAAATCACTCTGTAACCAATCTTCTCCCACACCACTCTCTTTGTGCCTCTCCCCTTTCACCTTTAATACATAAACACACCCACCAAAGATCTCTCTCTTCACACACACACAACGACCTTTGATGAATATGGAAACACTATTTCTTCTTGTAGCTACTCTCCTTCTCGCTTTCTTCTCTTCCTCCTCTCTCACTCGAGGCCAAAGAACCGTACAAATTCCACCACCACGGCCATTATGCGCCTCTCAATACGCGCTTGCTAACTATGCTTGTGCTCGTCTCCCTATGCTCACTGTCCCTCCTCCTTCCCCTCCTTCCCCACCTCATCCTCCCATTGCTCCTCCTCCTCCTGACCATGACCACCATGATCATGATGACCATGACCACGACCATGATGATGACCACGATGACGATGATGACCATGACCACGATGACGATGATGACCACGATCACGACGATGATGACCATGACCACGATGATGACCACGACCATGACCATGATGATGATGATGACCACGACCATGATCACGATGATCATGGTCGCGATCACCATGACCACGACCATGATCACGATAACCATGACCACGACCACGATCACGACCATGATCACGATAACCATGACCGTGACCATGACCATAACCATGACCATGACCATGATCACCATAACGATGATGACAACAGCCACAACCGGCGTAGGAGGCGCCACCACCACCACCACCATCACCACCATCACCGACACAAAGAAGAGACATATGCTCAACAAGAATGTTGCAAGTGGTTGAAGCAAATGGACAACGAGTGCGTGTGCGACCTTCTTGTTCGGCTTCCGCCATTGCTAGCAAAACCTGCTCATGACTTTACAGTCTTTGTGGATGAGTCTTGCATCATCACTTACTCCTGTGGAGGCAGACTCATTAGCTGATTTCTCTTTGCTCTCTACACTTGTTGTCTCTTCTCTTCCTTTTGTTTTTATCTTGTCTTCTTACTTGTAACTTGTAATAAAAAGTTTGTATTCACACATTACCAGTCAAAAAGTCAACCAACATAGCCCAAAAGAAATGGTAGAGAGGGATTATATGGGCCGAGATTCACAATGTTATTGAGATTGTTTTAGCCCATTATTTATATAACATCCTAATTTTCAAATTTTATTTCAGGCCTTATTTTGTATTTACACTAATTATCGTTGTGATTTTTAAATACTATTACTATATATATAAGATTCTACTAATTTAATCGAATCAATTCTAGCCATAATGCTATTTCATTTACTTTATCATATTAGTTAATAACTTAATACACAATAAAACAAACAAAAAAAACTAACTAAGAGATGAAACAAAAAGACGATGGAGATTCATGGAATCTTACTTTATTATATACGAAAAAAAATGTTGCACCGATGGGACCTCTATATAGAAATTTATTTGTTTATATGGTCAAAAGATGCGATTCTTTTACTCGATTGTTTTTTTCTTTTTCTTTTCTTAATGCAAGTTGATGTTTGTTTTCTTCCACTTTGTTCCTTATCTCTTATAGTTCTTAATTATAAGTCAATACCTCAAAACCATTATATTCGAAAAAACGGTTTTTTAAGTCTAAACAAAAGTTAATTCGAGCTTGTAGCCCTCAAAATTTTATATATTTGAGTCCAAATGATATGGTTTAATATATTTAGCTTATATTTTTAAATGTATACCGTTGATACTTTCAAAGCTGGCTCTGTCTATATACATATTTGGAGTTAAAAATATAGTAAGTGATCACTTTCATTTGGAAACATTTGTAAACTTTATAATATCAAAAGAAAAGCACTAAAAGGAGACGCGAAATGCACACGAGGTTAGAGAATAATAATGGATGGATTCCAATTAAGAACGCATTTAAAACTAAAAGGTTAATACTGTGGGACCTGCTTTACAATCGAATAATTCAACATAATTGTCAACGCCTTCTCTGTGTACGGTCCACTTTCTTACTGTTGTGTACGGTCCTTTGATTTGCTAATACCTAACAAATTAATTAAGAATCTATTTGACTTTTTTTCTTCTGTTGTTCAGATAATAGAAAAAAAACTGCTGAATCATAGTATAATTTAAGTGTGATTTAAAACAGTTTCATTTACTTAGCTTAGATATGACTTATAAAAAAAACCAACATTTAGGTTGGTCGTTTATAATAAATTATTAAAACCAAATATAGTTACAAGAGGAGCAAGTCTCACGTCCAAATATAGCATTCCACTAAAAAAAAAAGTAGTCTCACTTGCATCTAAAAAAGTAGTAGATGATAACATTGAATATAAACCGTTATGCCAAAATTTGAGTATCTATATACGATGCATATTATAATATATTATGAATTAACTTTTTTTTTATTTCTAGCATATATAATTATATATTAGCTCCATCTCATCATAGTCTTATCATTGCCACGTCATCAACACCAAAGACACTTGGCGTAAAGTAACCACATGTCCAGATATACAGCCTTATCATTACAGCTGATCACGCCACTAGACACCGTGACATCTCGCGATCCCTAGCCGCCGCAGCCGCAACCGCTTCCACTAGTGGTGGTCGACGGCTGGCAATGTCCAGCAGAAACCGTGAGACAGCATCGGTGCTTGGTCCAGCCACTAGTCTCTCCCATGCCACGTCAGCATCCATCTTCGACCTACGCCTTGTGAAAACCGGAGTTGCATCTAATCTCTGAATGCACCACTTCTTGATTTTTCTCAGCCGTTCGATCTTTGCTCTCTGTCTACAAGCCAATCCAAAAGTGTTCCTCTTTATCTCTTCCACCACTTCACTCAACATCTCTTCTCTGTCTCTCACGTTCATGAACGGTTCGTTTCTGAAAAACCGGTCAAACTCTGGAACTCCGATTGCTTTCTTGATCCCTCTCGAGTAATCCGAATCCGAAAAGTCGAAAAATTCTTTAACTTCTTCAACCATACCATTTTCGACCATCTTATCAACTCTCTCCGACACGAACCCGTGAAGAACGGGAAGTGCCACGTCCACCCATAGAAAACAACAGTCATATCTCGACCGAAACGTGTAGTCTTCGTCGTCCACTAGAGCCTCCACGTAAGAGTTGGATCCTCCAACGATGATTGGAAGTTTCCCACGGTTAAGGATGGACTCGACCGAGAGATTCGCCATGTGGCGAAAATTCGCAGCGGTCAAGTCCGCTTCGGGCGGCAAGACGCCGAGGAGATGGTGCGGTACACCGCAGCTCTCCTCGGCAGTGATCTTGTTGGTGACAATGTCGAGACCTTGGTGAACTTGGATCTTATCGGAGTTTATGATCTCAGCTGGAAAACGTGTGGCTAGATCAACGGAGAGTCGTGACTTGCCTGTACCGGTGGCACCCATGATGACCACGACTTTGTCCTTAGGACCATATGGGTTCAGAGTTAGCATATTTGGACCAAAACCTGCGGGAGGAAAGTCCAACGTCGGTGATGGAGCCAATGGCTGTTTGCACATGGCCATAGATATCTTCATGAACATGATGATATATTGATACGTTACTTCAATGCTTGTATCGACTTATAAAATGTTCAGGTGGCTTTGCATGGAAGATGAGATTTGTATATATAAGGGTCACACACTCAGGGGAAATTAACAGTGTACGAATAATATACAGAACAATTGGCCTAGTTGGTTCGCTTTTCTTAATTGGTCAAAACTCAGAAACATATTATTTGTATCTTTATTTTATTCTCTTACATTTGTTACGGCTAGCTAAATTTTTGGACGCGTGCAGTGTAGATTGATAAATGTCTAAATCAAATGTAAACTTCCAATACGTTTTGATGTGAAGTTAAGATACGATTTTTTTTTTCTTTTTGAGAAATAATGATCAGAAGCACTTCCGTTTTTAGATAATATTGAATGTTGTTTTAGCTCAAAAGATCTATAAATTATTTGAGTTGTGTAGAAGCTATCTTGTTTACTGTTATATATATATATGAAAATATGGGTTGTGAACTCGGTTTTGTTCCTCCATCGTCTATAGAATTTTGCAAGTTATTAGAGCAATAATAGTGAACATATTAACTTGGATGCTTAATTTGCATTATTAAACGAAAACTTTGAAGAATAACTCGTAGATAAATTAGAAATATTACCAACTGATACCACACTATATATATACCAAATAAAACTAAAAAGGGTCTTTGAGACTATATGATCAAGCATCGTTTAGCAGTGAAACCATATTATATGTTCTCATCCTCAACTCAAGAATATGAATCTTGGTTCTAAACCCCTTATTCATAAAATTTGTTTAAAAATGGGATTCATATAAATTGATATTCTATATGCCCTAATTTTACAAAATTTAATATAAAAGGGCATGCAGATGTGATTCTATAGTTTATATTTTGATATTATCAAAGGAGTCTTTTTTTTCTTGGAATATCATAGAGATTCTATTGGACCGTCCATTAATGAAACGGAGAGGCAAAATTGTTTGTCGACATGCAATAGCCAAGCATCGGCAACGTCTCTTTACTATACTACTCTTCCAATTAATAATACGTACGTATAATCTTAAGACGAAAATACCTAAAAATACTTTTTAACTTTTTTATTTTTATAAGTTTTATATAGTTATTCACATTCACATAAGATAAGAAAAAATAATGGTGGGAGAAAGGGGCTTTAAAAAGATTATTCTTACAGCGACAACTCGTAGATTGGAATGTAATTTTTTGGTTGTGTGCGAACTTAGTAATGTGTGCATGCTCCTACGCGTCCATGTACGTATCTGATTCCTCCATTCCTAATGTACCAAAGATTTGATAAAACTCACTAGATTTGTAGCTTTAGAAATTTACAATATCTATGATTTTGTTTTCGCCAAATTACAATATTCATAATCTTGAATACCAATATAGAGCGTGTCATCGCTCGTTGTATATCACCATTTGAATTTAAACATACATATTGGATATGTATATATGGTTCTTTAACTAAAACTAAGCTACTATGTATGTTAAAACAAACAAAATTACATGTGTACATTTATTGATACCCTTGATGAAATTGGTTTATAATTTGTATGTGGTATTTGATTTCTTCTTTGTCATTGATCATTTTCTGATATTATATTTAATGTTATTTAGTTGATATGTTTTAAATCAAACCCAAATAAGCTTATGCGTTTGTTTAAAAATTCATAGCTTGTTGGTTGTCTTATCAATAGATTAGTATTGGTAAAAAAAATCTTTATAACTGTTTAGAAAAGTATCATGCGATTACTCAAATTTCCATGACATATATAGCTTGAATTGAAGAATGAAATACATCAACTAAACTCGATCTTAACGATAAAGACAAATTTTAGTTTTGGTAATGCGGTAAAGACAAACTTTGATAAATCGAAAATTTTAGATGCGTGGAGTGAAATCGTGGCCACCAACTTTATAAATAAAATTTATAATAATGTTAATGATCACACACAAACGAAAATAAAATTCGAGATAAGAAGCTTAAATGATTGATTGATGTTAACCCTTCACCCACGCCTAACTTTGCGCATTAACTAACCCTTTTAAATCATTTGCCCACTCATTCTAAGATACACCATCGTTTTACATAAACTAAGATTTTTTTTTGGTCTATAGTATTGTTCCAAATGTGGAAATAATAACGACAAAAAGTAGAATCAGTATATGGAAAATTGGCTTAGCTATCCAAAAACGAGAAAACATACCATTTTTTTCTTTGATGAATTTGTATATAAACATGCATTTTAAGATAAGTAATCTTAACTTTTAATGATCGATACACATGAATACAAAACTTTTGGTCACAATCGCACGAACTTAGCGGCACATAATGCTAAACGTAATTGATGGGAGTAGAAAGAGACATTGCATCTTCACTAGAATTGACTCATACGACACTTGAAACTTCATATTAACGTTTGAGTTACCTAATAGTGTAAGATTACTCACGTCACTACTACTCTGAGGTAACAAGACAACACAAATACTTAAACGAGCCTACTAGATCCGGCCCGAATCTCTCTCATACCGATGACACCGGAGATTCAAGAAGAGGACTACGAGAAATGACCGAAGAAGGCGGACCATTCCACAACTCACTGTAATTGCAACAATTGAGGAGATAAATTCAGCAAGAAATGAAAACTCTGTTTAGTTTTAAAGATCAATGGAAACCATATACAAACCTCTTACAACACTATGAATTCGTAAGAAACTTGGTAACTTTCTACTACACAAATCAAATGTGAATTGTCACAACAATCAATCTTGCAAAAGAATCATCACTAGTACTACCTATATATCACTCTTGCCTCAATGAGTTCCTGATCATCGTGCTGTTGTCTGAGAGCAAACAGACTCCGGTGAGGTCTTCTGCCAAGTCTCTTTGTTGGCTCGACATGCTTCTTTTATCGGCCACTCAATCTGGAAACTGTCGTCGTTCTGTTTCTCTAACTGACAACAGTGTGTGTGAAACGTATGAGGATCTACCTGAAGCTTGAAGTCAAGGGCGAACAATAGCTTCATCTCTAGTCTGTTCAACTCTCTCGTGCTCACACCTCCCACTCTCGCGTAGTATGCATTGTTGTAATACCTGCACATCACAACACCAGAGATCAATCATTAAGTCCATACTTGTACGAAGCATATCAACAACAAACATCTTAAAGCTGCAAAGACAGCTTCCGATTGATACTGTTTCCTAATAAACGTGCATCGGGGTCTATCAAATGCTAGCGGTTACTAGTCTTCTTTACATGTTACCTATGTCTACAGGGGAGCTTCCAACATACCTGTCGTCGAAGACTTTAGCAGCTAACATGACGCTTGTAATGATAAGGCGGTGGACGTTAAGGGGTTTGAGATGGGCTCGGGTCCTGTGGAGAAACTGTTCAATGTAGATATGTGCAATTACAAAGCAGGAAGGGCTGCAGGCAGAATACTTGAAGATACGATCCAAGTATTGTCCAATAGTGATCTCAGGCTGAGATCTGCCATCAAACACAGTCACACACTCATTCGGCGATGATTCAATCGATTTCTCATCAGTCTGCAGCAACACAGAACGCTCAAGAGATGAAGCGAGACGTGACAGAACTGTCGGTGGATTCTTCTTCAATCGTTTGCCTTCTATTATAAGTCCTAATCTCAAGTATACACCCGAATCTATGAATCCTGGATCGGTTGCAAGAGCATCCATTTCAATTTATCTCGAGCGAATCTGCAATCACAGTGGCATAAATGGTAAGAGCTTGAAGCTTTCATACAAGTTGGTGAACAAACTCTTGAAGAAACCTAAATCTTCTCTAATTTGTGCTACCTAACAGATACAATCAATCTCGAGTAAACTATACGAATTCAGATCCACTACATACGACTGAGAGAGGCGAGAGCTTACAAGATTTGGATGAAGAAGGAGCTTCTTCACTGGATAGAGAATGGAGAAGCTCCGGACATGGAAGAAGAACAGATCTCTATATCCGACGCTTCGCCATCTTTTTGCTCTGAAGCTTTAGAAGAAGCCGCGAATAATTGTGAAGAAGAAGAAGA
Source organism: Anastatica hierochuntica (assembly GCA_900406275.1). Classification (NCBI taxonomy): domain Eukaryota; kingdom Viridiplantae; phylum Streptophyta; class Magnoliopsida; order Brassicales; family Brassicaceae; genus Anastatica; species Anastatica hierochuntica. The sequence goes on from OVAN01001514.1 coordinate 31,720, forward strand.
AAGAAGTTTCCATTTCTACGTTTATTTAACAGAAAGATAATAAATTGAAAAATTAAACAGAAATGGAGTGAAAGACAGAAGGAGAGAGAGAGAGAGAGGCGTCTCACTGACAGTTCACCGTCGGCGAATTCCACCTGGCGGTGGTGGCCCACCGTCTCCACCTTCGTCTTCTTCTAATTAATATATTTTATGGGCTTTATAAAATAAAAGATTATCTGAATAAAGACTGTTACTGGGCTTTGGGTGGTTTAAATGGGCTTCGTAGGGGCTTTATTGTCATTTTACTAATGGAATAAACCCTAATCTTCAAAGGGGATTTGGGCAATTTTGAATTTGATTTTTGAAAGGAAAAGAAAAACCATCATTGCCTCCATTATCGTCACCCACCTCCATCAAAACGATTCTCTCTTCACTACTCTGCTTCTTATTTACGCTTCTCTGTAATAGATCCTTTTTCTTCTTCTCTTTTATTCTCCCTTATCGGCAACTACAGATCTATTTCATCCTCCGCGAATAAGGTGAATCAAACCCTTTACATTTCTGGGTTTTCGTTTTGAAATCTTTACTTCTTCTTCGCATTTTCGGTAAGTTTGAAGGTTTTTCTTAGTATGTGTTTTGGAGCATTTTCGTTTTTTCGATTGGATCTACACTGCTTTGGTCTGTTCAAAGTTTGTGCTTTACACGAAGCTTTGGATAGAATGTTGCAAGTTGACACATTGGTTTTAGCCATTGTAATGCTTTTTTCTGGAATAATGTAATATATCAGATTGTTTAGTGTTTTCCTTATCTTGAATTTACAGGACTAAGGAGCATGGATCAATCAGTTAAAGCCTCACAGAACCGTGTTTTATCGGTGAAGATGTGGCCACCGAGCAAGAGCACAAGGCTCATGCTTGTTGAGCGGATGACCAAGAACATAACCACCCCATCCATCTTCTCTAGAAAGTATGGTCTTTTGAGTGTTGAAGAGGCTGAGGAAGATGCCAAGCGAATTGAAGATTTGGCTTTTGCAACTGCCAACAAACATTTCCAGAACGAGCCTGATGGTGATGGAACTTCTGCTGTTCAAGTCTATGCAAAAGAATCGAGTAAGCTTATGCTTGAAGTGATCAAGCGAGGTCCACAGGTAGGATCTGAGGAGGAGGGGAAGAAGACTGATGGGGGCGTCTTGTTTGACATATCTGGTGGGCGTAGAGCATTTATTGATGAAGAGGAAGCACGTGAACTCTTGAGCCCTTTGACTGAGCCGCAAAACTCTTTCACCAAAATCCGTTTTAGCAACCGGAGTTTTGGCTTGGAAGCAGCCAAGTTTGCTGTGAGCATTTTGTCTTCCATCAAGGATCAGCTGACGGAAGTGGATCTCTCAGATTTTGTTGCAGGAAGGCCGGAGGCAGAAGCACTTGAAGTTATGAATATGTTTTCATCTGCCTTGGAGGGTTGTAAGCTAAGGTATTTGAATCTCTCGGACAATGCTTTGGGAGAAAAAGGAATAAGAGCATTTGGTTCTCTCATCAAGTCTCAGCATGACTTAGAGGAGCTATACCTAATGAATGATGGCATTTCCGAAGATGCTGCACGAGCAGTTCGTGAGCTACTTCCCTCTACTGGCAAAATCAGGGTTCTCCAGTTTCATAACAACATGACTGGAGATGAAGGAGCAAGTGCTATTGCAGAGATAGTGAGCCAGTGCCCATCTTTGGAAGATTTCCGGTGCTCATCTACAAGGATTGGATCAGAAGGGGGTGTTGCGCTAGCGAAAGCACTTGAATTCTGTAGCCACTTGAAGAAACTTGATCTTCGTGACAACATGTTTGGAGTTGAAGGTGGAATTGCTCTGGCCAAGACGTTATCTGTGTTGGCTGATTTAACTGAGATCTATATGAGTTACCTGAACTTGGAGGATGAGGGAGCAGAGGCACTTTCTGAAGCTCTAATTAAGTCTGCCCCTTCTCTTGAAGTTCTCGAATTGGCTGGGAACGATATAACTGTAAAATCCACTGGGAAATTGGCTGCTTGCATTGCCTCAAAACAGTGTCTTTCAAAGCTGAATTTATCTGAGAATGAACTCAAAGATGAAGGGTCTATCTTAATCGCAAAGGCACTTGAAGGCCTAGACCAGTTGGCTGAAGTTGACATGAGCACCAACATGATCAGAAGAGCTGGGGCAAGAGCCTTGGCACAAGCTGTTGTGAAGAAACCTACTTTCAAGCTTCTGAACATTAATGGAAACTTCATATCTGAGGAAGGTATTGACGAGGTAAATGACATGTTTAAGGACTCCATGGACAAGCTTGGTCTTTTAGATGATAATGACCCTGAAGGAGAGGATTTTGAAGATGAAGACGAAGAAGAGGAAGACGAAGAAGACAGTGAACTGGAATCAAAGCTCGGAAATCTGAAAATCAAACAAGGGGAGGAATAGAAAGAGGTAACATGATGTGATGCTTGCTATGTAGGTAGGTTCAGTTTGATCTCTCTTTGTCTCTCTATATGGTAAAACTTATTTAAGTAGGTATGTGATGTATGGATCTAAGACTTTTCTTCAGATCTATCTCCTTGAAACAACTTGTTATCTTCACGTAAACTAAGAATTGTTCTTGCTCTTTTTGTTATGAATTTAAACGATCTTTTGGTTGAAATCATGTTCATCTCATATGAGCGGAGAGCACATGGTAGCATTAAAGTTACAAAGGAAGAAACTTTGTGGCCTATTTGATCAAGCGGCCACTGGAGTTTTGAGGGCTTCAAGTATCTTGTCATCTAACTCGAACTTCATCTCCTTCTTGTCTCTGCCAATCTTCACATACTCTTCAAATCTCTCCTTAAGATCTTCAGGTAAGTTTGTTGTACTTTCCCACCCTAGTATATCTTTTGCTGCTCTTGGCTCCGCGTAGAAATGCTGTGATCATGCAATGACAAAACTATGAGACAAATCAATGAAGGAGGAGAAGAGTTCTTACTATTGGGGTTTATTTAGTCTACCATGTTTCTGAATGGAAAAGCCTTCTTGGCGTCAACCCCAATGGCTTTAGGGTCGTAATGAACGATCTCAACCGTTTTGCCAGCAGCGGCAGCACAGAGCTTGGCCATACCGACAAGAGTGACGGCTCTGTCACTAACACAGTTGAAGATGTTGCAGCAAGCAGCCTCAGGGTTGTTCACGGCTGAAGTCAGCATCGAAGACAAGTCCCGCACATGAGTAATGTTGGTTAGCTGCAATCCTGATCCTGGAATTGGCACTGCTCTGTCCCTCACAATCCCTGAGAACACCAACACCATTTTACCATCAGCTGTTCTGTCTTTGTGTTTGAACTAGTGGGTTTAATCAGAAAGAACTTACGGTCGAAGAACCATTCCTCACAGTCTTTGTTGTTCCCAGAGCCGATCATGTACTGCGGCCGGAACGATGCCCAGTTCCCGAATGTCTCTGCTAAGTACTTCTCCACACCCACATGACCAGCATCGGCTTTAACTGCGTCCTGCACATTGTAAGTGGTGAGAACTGAGAAAGTGTTGTGGTTTTGAGTATGTGTCTGTGTGTGTGTTTATTACCCCTTCAACGTGAGGAGGTTCTTCGGTGGACTTGTAGATTCCGGCGCTGCTAATGAACAAGAATTGCTTCACGCCGGAGCTTTTAGCCCAATCAACCACCGGCTTGACAGTATCCAAATCCTTACCGTTGTTATCAAGGACAACGTCAAATGTTTCGCCTCCGACAGCAGTCGCAACATCGGCGGGGTTCCCCCACACAGTCTTTCCTCCTCCGCTGACAATTTCCTGTAGACAGAGAATTTTAGTTGGTCGGAAATTTTTTTGGGGGAAACTTTGATGAGATATCTTACGGAGAATCGAGAGAAGGGAGGCTTCTTCATCTTGTCGGAAGATTCATCACCGACGGTCATGATGGTGACGGAATGGCCGGCGGAGAGAAGCTCTTTAGCGAAGTAAAACCCGATGACGGCATGACCGCCACTGTTGGTGTTGACTATAAGTACATTCTTCTTCTCTGCTTTAACGGAAAATCGCCGAGGAGATGATGACTTTGGAGAGAATGTGAAGATAGGAGAAGAAGAAGAAGAAGAGAGAGAGGAAAAGGATGAAGATGAAGAAGAAGAAGGGAAGGAGAAGCGGTGGAGAGATGGCGGGAACAAGAGATTAATGGTCGGAGAAGTTGTTTTGGAGGAGAAAAGCAGAGAAGAAGATGATAAAGCAGCCATTGTTTTTGGTCTTCACAGCTCAACACTGGTCTCTGCTTTGCCATTATTATTATAGAGATAACAAACATATAACGGTTGGTCCATTTTCATTTCGCGTTTTTTTCCCTTTTCTATGATCAAATCTTATTTTCTTTACTAACAAAAAAGATAAAAAATATTTGATTTTTAGAATGGGCCATAAGGTCTACATGGGCTTATTAATAGGCTAATGGTTGCAAAATGGTCTGTTTTGTATATATCAAAATCAATCAGAATATGGTTTGCATGTATTCTCCCCTCAATACAAAAAAGAGTAAATCACACATACTTGCACACAATTAGCGACAGTAAAAGAATGGCCAACAAGTGGAAGTGTTTCAGAGAGTGGTAGAAGAATGAATGCTTTGTATTGTGTTTGTTTTACCTTTATACAAAGCACAAGATGAATCTCCCCAACTAAGACAAGATGGAACATGATTATTACTATTTGGAGGCTTCAAATCAAATCTTTCAAGCATTCTTCCTTGCCGAATATGCGCGGTAAGCTGCTAATCCTGCAAACCCCAGAGCTGTACCCACTGCAATTTAATCAAACCTTAGGATTATTACAAACACTTTCGGCTCAACTACAAGCGGATTTTGTGTGTGTCAGTGTGCAAGAAGATACCTGAGACAAATACAAGCGAGCTATTCACGAATTGACGTATGTTCTTGCTTCTTCTTCCTGACTCTGTCTCTGGAACACTCAAGTGAGGGTTCTCTGCTGCACTCACTATTCTCGAGAATATACTATTTGGCTCCCCAAGCTTCATGCTTAATGACACTGGCACATCTATTCCCAGTTCCATGCATACCTGTTTTTAGTTTCCCAGAGTTGCAAAATCATTCATTATATCTTATGTCCAGAGACCATAGACTCATATTAAATGGGGCGAGATAAGAGTGGTGTTTTTACCCTATCAGACTCTTGCACCGACATTGGATATGGATCCAAATCATCCTTGGCTGCTACAACAAGACAAGGTGTCCCATAACCGCTTTCTTCTCCCCTCCTCGCCACCTCCATCAATATTTCTCTCGCTTTTTTCCATGAGTATACATCCGAACTGCCAAAATAAAAAGTATCAACAAACTTCTTCCTTGATCCTGCCATCCACACATAAGAGGTGCAAAGGTGTTTCAGAGCTAACCTGTCAAAGACAACCACAGCAACATCACATGCTGCCAGCGATTCCTTATTTGCCAAAAACTTTTTAACTCTGTCCTCAGGTATTTCCCGCAATACAAGGGTTTTCTTGACACCCTGAAAAATTATACCCACCAATTAGGAAAAATAAACCACAATCAACATCCATCCACTTGCGACAAAGGACTTAAGAGTTCAGACTATTGCTACTTACCCCAGGCTGACCAACAACATTTGCTGCATACCGTTCACCCACCGTTGCTTTATAGTTGTCCAAATATTTTCTGGAGAGAATATAACAAGAGTAAACCCATACACAATCAACGAGGTGTAGATGGCACAGCATAAAACAGCTTGGGCATTGTTATATATAACTAGTTTACCTCCCTACGAAAGAATCAAGTATTGCAGACTTTCCTGACTTTTTTGGGCCAAATACAAAGCACTGAAACACATTCCTTTCTGTTCTCTGCTTCTTACGATCCACTGATCTTTTTTTCGTAACAGAAAATGTCGAAGCTGGGTCATGACCATAACCGATATATATCAAGTTTGCCAAAGTTTTTCGAGGATCTAGTAGAGTCATTAGAGCCCACTGCATTAACACACATAACAGAGCATAATTAGCCATAGTAAAGAAAGTTGAATCTGATGTTGATCATGACGACAATGAAAGCTTGATTCTGATTTAGCGACAACACAACAGCAAGCGTACAAACCTCAGACAGAAACCCATTGATGGTTAAATTTCCGCCTGGCGTTTTCTCTGCAGCATCTTTGTAGGGAGCCTCAAGCCAAGGACTGAAATCGCAAAAGCATAGTGTAAACGAACGTACTCCAAGAATCAATATTCATGCACAAGAGCATTAAAGACATTAGTAAATAAATTCAAAAAAAACAGAAGAAGGTTAACTTACTAAACAAAATTGGAAGAATAGTTGATAACCGTATATTCAATGTAAGAATTAGTAGCGAATCACACAAAAAGCAATCATCAGCAAATTACCTATCTGGAGCTGTTTGAAACAACTCATCTAGCTCAGCTGGCCGCAATGCTCCATCCTAAATAGCAGAAAAAGGAAGAAGCATTAAAGAACTATAACTGCTCCTTGAGTATTAATTAACTTTTTAGGTGATACAACAACAGATTTAAGTTTGAATCATTAGAGAAATGATCATACACACATTATCAAGGTCGTATAATCGGAAGATTCCTCTCAGAAAGTCCATAGCTTCATTTGTTAGCTCGACGCTCTGCAAGTGAAACAAAGGAATAAACGCAAAAATTCTTTACAAACAGGCCAGCCACTTCATCACATCCTTTAAGTAACAAAATAATTTAGAGATATCCTTGTAGTTAATACGACTCAATACAAAACACACCTGATCAGGAGACTGCTTTGCTGGAACTGTTAGTAAGTCGGTGTTGAGTTCTAAAGAATCATTATAACCACATTTCCGTAGGATAGCCCATGCTGTCTCAGGGCGACCTCTCTCAATGAATAGCGAAAAAAGAAAAAGGAAACCCGGAAGTGTAAGACCAAGATCAGTTACTCCATCTGGTTGCCTTTCTTGTACCACTCTCTTAACTCCCATAAGTTCAGCAGGGTCAAGTGGGGCACCAAAACAACTTACCTGAATATGCAGCATCATATTTATAGAAGGGTGGGGAACTTTCATGAATACAATAATCAGTCGCTAAAGAGAAAGGGAACCTGAAAATCATTCAACTCTGCGTCACTGAGGGCACCATCCATATCATGATCACAAAGGTTGAATATCCTTTGTACTGCCCTGCGGAGGCGAGGTTTCAAACATTGTTTTTCTTGATCAAACAACGGAAATGTTGGGTGAAGTACCGCTTTTAGTGCATAATAGAAAACATCAGGGGCCTGAAAGAAATAGAATAATCCTGGTGTTTTAGTCGCACGCAATAACTACCAGCCCGGATATGTTTTTAATCAAATAAAGAGCTCGATCATGGACATGGGTTTGGTTGGACGTTCAGTATTATTCGTTTCAAGGTGCTTTTGCATCTTTTTGACGCATGTTGCCTCTTTTCCTAAAGTTAAGATCTTAATCTGTATAAGAAGATGGTTTGCTTAGAGAATAAAACCAGAAACATACCTGAATAAGGGTCAATGCAGAACATTCAATACAAGTTTCTATCTCTCTGTACTCCTTCATGATTGGTGCCATTATATCCTCTAGTCTGACAGGAGAGCGTTCATCACGTAAATCAAGCTTGCAGCCCGCCACAATGACAGGTGCTTTGATCTAGATATATACACACATATAACTCCAAAATGAATACTTTCTTATGTGAGAATCCAAAAATTGCAATCTTTTCACCAAGGAAAGCACAAACCTCTAAACGCCGGAGCTCAGGGAGCCAATAAGAACTCAAGCGATCAAGAGTTGCAGGCTGATCACAAGCATATGTCAAAACCACCACATCAGCTTTCCTGAATTCTTCAATGAGCTTTATCCTATTGTCAATACTAATAGCCAATAACACCATAGAGAATTCAGTAGATTGAGGAGGGAGAGTACAAATTCAAACTCATGAAACAATCAAATCAATTTTTGAAAACTAACCACTGAAGACAGATCACTAACGAGAATTGAATTCATTTTCGGGCTAAGCTAGTGTTGATTCATAAAGTTTTAAGATCCAAAGAGAAATTCGCGCAATTTGCATTATTGTGCAAACACAGACAGGGGAAAAAGCAGAGAGACCTTGAGGGAGTATCGATGATGGTGATAGGTATATAGTCAGGGTAAGCGTCGGCGGGGAGAGTAGTCGGAGGAAGGACGCGAGGGACGTTGTCCGGGAAAGTTTCGGAGGCAACGGCAGAGATAAGGCTGGATTTACCGGTACCTTTGTCGCCAGCGACGGCGACCCTGAGGCTTTTACGGCCTCCGGTAGATGACTTATCAACGAATCCGCCTAACATCGGAGAAACCAGAAGCTGTGAGAGATGATGAAGAGAGGTGAAAATGGCGTTAATGTTTCGGAGAGGAGAGGATTGATCTACGATGGCCGGCCCCGATTGACGTGGACGAATGCTCCATAAAGCAAATCGGTTTGACCCGACACGTGCTCTTCAAGCTTATATAATCTTCGCCATCACGGCTTTCTTTTAATGGGCCTCTCTCCATTTTCAATTTTAGACCACTAAGACCAAGTCCAATGGGTGTTTCTTTAGAGTCCTTAGCCCAATCTCCT
>OVAN01001515.1:0-37960 GCA_900406275.1 Anastatica hierochuntica
AAAGCGTTTGAAAACCATTACAGAAGTTAGTAAAAACACGAATATATCACAATGTTTTACTATATAAAAGGTTATATAATAGGTTCCTAACTGTGAAGATTTTTCGCGTAAAAGTTAGATATTGGACATTCCGACAAGGTTTATATGTTGTATAAACATTTTAAAATTTCATTAAGATTATTTAGTCTAACCATCATGCGAAGAGTTTGGTATAGCTTTTTAGAACATGCTTTTTTCATATTTTGTAATGTCACAAAATTTCATAAAACAAAGGACCACATTTCGCTTAATAAAAAATTATTTCTCTTATTTTCTTTGTTTAATAATCAAATAAAGCAATTGAAAGTAACAAAATTTGGAATTATACAAAATTAAGAACGTTATGTATGAATAATAAAACAACTTTAAATAATGTTACAGTATCTTCAATTTTGTTTTTCATTTATCTTGCTCTCTCGTTTGTTTATGAACCTGAAAAATATAACATTAAAATGTTTTGCCAAATATTTTAACAAATATGTAATTGAGATGTGTAGATAATAAAAAATAATAAATATACACCATTGATATTACATGTTCGTAAAAGTATCAATTTCTGGAATATTCAGATTTAACATAATATGAAATCCTTTGAAAACTTCATTCATTATAATTATTCAGTCTACATAATAATAATAAAGAATATAACATGGAAATCATATTGTTTATAATAATATATATATTGACCAGGTTAATACCCATATTATTCTTATCGCATTCATGTTGACTTTCTTATAAAGTTGTACCAATTGTTGAAAAGGGACATGGGTTGTAAACCGAGAGAAGACAAAAAATGTTTATTAGCGATAAAACATGAGAATGATATGCATAGTTATATCCACGAAAATTTCTAAAAATTTTAAGTTGCCATCATAAATTTCAATCTTAATTTTAAAATTAATTTATATTTATGAAATTGGAATTTCTCATAAACGATATATAAAAGTAGAAAAGTTTTAAAATGTACATATAAAATTATCATATGTCAACATATATTCAATATACATAAATATTCTATATATTATATTACATTTAAATATACCTTTTCATCAACAACAATTGCTACAAGAGTTTCACTATTTGATTGATATTGAAGCCAAACACGTAGAAATTTCACGTTTATGGTCCAATTATTCCGTAAAAATTATTTTAGATCATTGACAAAATCACAATGTAGTAGAAACATTGAATGTTTAATATAAAAATCGAAATCGTATTATGTTCATAATGTACAACAACTGCTTAGGGGTTTTTTGAGTGATTCTTTGATGGAGAGAGAACAAGAACAAAGTATGCAAAATATTATTGATATGTAAAGGAATCGATTATAATATATGAGTTTTTAGGGATGAGTTTTAGAATCCTTGAATTAGGGTTCTTGTTGGAATAAACTTAAAGCTCAAGTGTGGTACAAATAAAACAAGTTTCTAGAAGATTTCCTAGTCAAACCAAGATATGATTTGTAGATAATGATGAAGACTTTCTAGGAGTTATCTAGAATTATGTAATCCTTATTAGACTAGGAATTTTCTTTTAGTATATATATATAGATGTTGAGCTATGGCATCTTAGTTTTTGAGAGTTTGTAGAGTTTGTTTTTGAGAGATTATTTTGAGTTATTTATAAAGCTTAATAAGAAGAGTGATTTCTTATATTGTTCTAAAGCAAACAAAATCGGGTTACAGTTCTTCCCTTTGTATTTATAGTATTCGAATAAGAGTATTTCAATATACTTTTATGGATAAATTCTAGTTTCGAATCTATCTTAACAATAAGGAATATTTCTATAATTCTATAAGGCATTTTTCCTTATCTCTAAGATTTAAATCATATAATAAGGAATATTCTCTTAGCTTTGGTCTGTGACCTTGGCGTGGCTATGTGTCATTGGTTAAGGCTTTGGTTAACTCATCCAACTAAGGAGGTTATCTATGTACCCTCAATCTAGCTAATGTTAGGCTCTAATGGAATAAAATTACCCCCAAAAGAATTCATCATTATTTATACAAGTTAATACACTTGGAGAAAAAGAAAAACTAATAACTATTTCCTTAATAAAAAAATTATAAATAATTTTGAAATCCTCCCTTATAAGTTTTGTAGCATTTTAAGTCAACTTTCCATATAACCTAAATATTCGAACTTATGTAGCTAAATAATTAGAATTTCTTTTTTAAAATATTATAATCGACCTTAAAAAGTGTTTACTTTAATTAGAAATATTTGGTAACTGATTTAATTCATGATTTGGTTTTCCTTGAAAAGTTCGATTAAAAATAACTAGAAAAGAAAATATAAATAGAATCTCATCAACCAATCAAATTATAACGTTTAATTATAAAGTACAGGTATGAATGACACATGTACAAAAATAAATAAAAAAAAGATTTTTATTTTAGTATATAGGGAGAATACCCATTAGATTACGACTTTAATTGGTAGCACGAGTTACCATGTGTTAAGGTTTAGTTATGAAGATAACCATTGGTAACTCAAAATGTTACCAATCATGAAATAAGCTAAAAATTTTAAGTTTTAGTTTGAATTATGATGAGTTATTGAGTTATAGGTGATTTATTATTTTGAGTTATTATTTTTATTAACAAAGGATAATGCAACATCAAAAAAAATAGGGTGAGTTAGAAGTTAAATAAAATTTGTGACTTTTTTCTCCATCTAGAGTGTTTACCGTTCATTTTGTTAATATTTTTAAAGTTTTTTTATTTGTATACATATAGGAAAATGGTGAATTTGGACTCTAAGCAAAAAAAATTATTAGTTAGTTTTTTGGGTTGACAAAAAAATTATATTGGGAAATCGTACAATTTTCTTTTATTAAAAATCAAGAATAAAAATAAAATTTAGGGTTAAAAGGTAAAAAAAAATTTGAAAAAAAATTGAGGGATTTAAATAATTAATTATGAAATTTTTTTAAGTTTATATGATGCAATTTCTCTAAAGAAAATTGAAAAAAAAAATTGTTTTGACTTATTCAAAGATTTTCATTTTGTTAATTATCAAAATCCTTTATGTAAGTTTCTCACTGAACATTCAAAAATTTGTTGTTATAATCTTAATTGTTGCATAATTTTTATTTTTAATGTGTTATGTTAAGATTAGTATTTTCATTAATGTTATAAAAAATTATTAGCTATTTTAAATTTAATTTATTTATAATATGTACTACAATTTATACATCATAAAAGTCATATGTCAGTTGTATAAGAAAATTATAGCTTACTTTTTACACCAAATTCACTTCATCATTGTGAAAAATACTACCACATTAATTTTACTCTAAGTTATTTCATATTACAAGGTCAACTGCAACTCAATTTTAATATTGCATGTTACCAATATGAGCCTACATGTGATGGACAAGTTGAATTTTTTCTTCAACTGTTGAACGACTGCAATAGAAGTGTTGAAGGAAAAAAAAGATTATATGAATTCGATTGGGCTGTATACTTTAAAAAAAAAAAAAACAACTAATAAAGCTAAATTCTACCATTTTTCTCGTTAAAAAGATGGAACAAATTGTTGATATATAATTGTTTGATAAGATTCGATAGATTTTTATCTCATCCCAAATATTTAAGATCAGTTATCTTAAAGCACATTAATTTTAAAAAAAAAAATTATATCGACATTTATCATTTTATGCTCAATAAATATAGTTTTGTTTCATTCCATTTTGACACAAAAAAATTTCTTAAAATATTTTTATTATTCTCTTGTAAACATTTTTTTACATGGGTCAAAACAATAATCCTTTTAACACTCAAAATTCTATCAATTATCCTTCTAATTATCCAAATCCTAACAATTATCAATTTCAAAACTAATCTTTCAACCATCCCAAAAGTATACCAAATTATGGTTTCCTACTAATTTTCCATGGCGGCATCTATTCCAATTCATACTATGGATAGGTGATGCCATATTCCTTTCAACCATCCCCTTATTCTTATACTTTAACAGTAATGAAAATATTGTAAATTATGGAGCAATTGAGTTTTCTGGATGTTCTACACAAACGTATTTTGGAGACATAAGCGATGTTATTGAAGTCAATCCAACAGTAGAAGATGCAACTCCTCAACTCTTCGGAGAAGCCCCAAATGAAAAACTACAAAAAAAATTTGGTGTTGTTATGTTGGTGGATAAAATATGGAACAAACGGTGTTATTGGAAGAAATCAAAAAGGTGAATCATACTGGGTTAAAATTGATGAGTATTGTAACGAACACTGCTCATTTGATCCTCTTTGTAATGGGACTTCGTGCAAAAATCATTACAAGTATATGAACAAAATATTGGGAAAACGGATTGGTGTTTATGATAACGCTAAAGTATGCAACAAATCGGGTTGTCGGAGAATGATGTTGTGGCCAAAGCGACAAACTATATTTAAATGGTGAGAATGAGCATTTCAATTTAATGTAAGAATGACTTGCTCTCCGTATCAACCACGTTATAGTAGTCAAGTAGGAGGAAACACTGACTCTTAAAGCAGCGGATGTAAGAGAGTCCACAACAGTGATACAAGTGACTCTAGTTATGTATGATATAGTGCACGTCCAGTGGGAAGGGATAGAGATAAAAAAAAAAAGGTAAAAAGAAAAGTAAAGACGCGACCTTGGAACGGCTAACGAAGACTAGAATGAATTCAATCTATTCAAGGCGCAAGAGTTGGAATGATTTGAAAAAATAGATGTGAGACAAGAGGAGACAAATCAAATGATGAAAGAAAAGATTCAAACTATAAGGATGAAGATGTTTTTAAAGCTAAGTGAAAAAAGCATTTCGATGACCATAGCAAAGAGCTGTTGTAGAAGTTGAGCTGCAATCTATTTGAAAATTAATTGATGTCAAATTTCAATTTATATTGCTGCTATAGTAATGTTTGTTTATTTCTTTCCGCTATAATAATATGTGATTGTTTCTTTCCGCTTTAATAATATGTGTTTTTTCCTGCTTTAATAACTTGTGCTTATTTCTTTCCGCTTTAATAATGTTTTATATGTGTCCTTTTCTATTTTAATAATGTGTGTATGTCTCTTTTTTCGTTAATAATTTGTGTTTGTTTGTTACTGCTGTAATAATTTTTTTCATAGCAATATGTAACTTTTGGATTTAGTGGGAGAATTCATTAGTTATTTATTATTTATGTCAATTTGATGTTTTGTTTGGAGTCCGAAAATTTTAACCACTCAATTTCGTATTAATGGGGTCTCATTTTTTCCATTAATGTACCAATAGCACAACTCATCTAACTAAAAAACTCAATAGATCCATTAGAATTTTCTCATGATATTGAAGTTTAGAAAGGACAATATGATATTAAGAACAACTATATAGTTAAGCGGCTTAGTGAGCGTCGACAAAAATTAGAGGAATACTATGCACCTCATAGTAAGAAAAAGTACTTCAAGAAAGATCATGTAACGACAAATCAAAGGCTCATTGATAACTACTTTGCCAATCAACCTGCATATGATAATGCATTGTTTCGCTGACGGCTTGGGATGCAAAATCATGTTTTTCTTTGGACCTTTGTGGATCTATCAAAAACGACAACTACTTTACCCAACGAATTGATGTAGCCAATAACGAAGGTACATCTTCATTAGAAAAATGTACCATGGACTTGCAAATGTTAACATATGGAGTTACGACCAATGCGGTCGATGAATATATCAAAATAGGAGGTACGACATAATTGGAGTGCTTGCATCGATTCTCTGGAGAAATCTTAAAATTGTACATGCCAGTGTATGCTCTAACTCAAAATGACCTGCAAAGAATTCATCATTTTAGTGAAATGTGGGAATTCCAAGGATGATCGGGAGTATTGATTGCATTCACTTGGAATGGAAAATTTTTCAAGTGCGTGGGAAGGTCAATTTATTCGGGGGGATAAGGGAACCACTAGTTTTATACTTAATTGGCATGTATTTTTATGTGTGGGCACATTAAACCATATAACGATCTAGACCAACAATGTTTAATGATATTAAACGGGAAAATACTCTGAAAGTGAAGTTCTTTATGAACCAGCATTCATATGATATGACACATTATCTAGTTGACGGTATATATTCTTTTATCTTACTTTCGTCAAGTTAATTAGACTTCCTCATAGTGAACCAACCAAGTTATTTGCACAACATCAAGAAGGATGTTAAAAGGACATCGAACATGACATTTATAGCGTTACATGCTCGATTTAAAATCATTCGCAAACCAGCTCGCTTGTGGGACACTGCCTATTTGACTATCAACATAAGGTCATGTATCATATTACATAATATGATTGATGAGGATGAACGAGATACATATGTTGAACATTTGTCTGATTATGATCAATTTGAGACAAGTGGATCTAGCTAGTAAACCAGTACCATTCTCAGTTGAAGTGCTACATGCATTTGCAAATCATATGCGTGCTAGATTCGAGTTGCGTGATTCAAATATACATTACGAATTGCAAACAACTTAATCAAACACATATGGCCAAAATTTATAATGTTCTGTGATCAAAGACTTTTTTATTTATGTGTGTGATTTAAGAGTTTTATTGTTCATGAGTTGAATCTTTTGTACTAATTAAGTTTCGAGTGTTTTATAAGTTTTGTCATGTGCTTATTATTATTCTATTGTAGTTCTTTTTTAAGTTTTTTGTAATTTTATTTGTTTGATAAAGACGATTTTTCTTTTGGTATTTATTACTTATAAAATATAAAATAAAAAATAAATGAAAAGAAACTAAATTAAAATAGCTATTTTAATTTACTTTCAAGTGATTAGTATTGTTAATTACAAAATATAAATTGAAAAGAAAATAAAAAATGTTAGATAAAAATTATGGAGTAGAGTGTTAAATTTATTAAACAAAACAGTTGCAAATGTAAAAGTTGAATAAGTTGAGTTATTATATGGAAAAGAGAGAAGATGATGTGGAGTATTAAAAAGTGTAAAAAGAAAGTGTTAAATAATTTTATCATTGTACATTGTCTTACGTAGGACGAATCGAATCTTGACTTTCAAGATTCCTACAATTTTGATATGTGTGAGTAAGCTTGAACCAAACATGACATGAGATACAAGTCATCCTAAACCAAACCGAAATATGGTTAAAGATTAGGATTTGATTTAGTAGTTATCTAATAATTTTCCTATATATAAGATGCAACTAGGTGTTGATCCGTACCTTGCACGGGCAAAATATGTTTTCTTGTAGATTTAATTTAGATATTTGATTAGTTATATAATTATATGCGCAACCTTCATCGATGAAGCTGATTGAGTTTGATATTAATCGCTTTTAAGGTACTACATTCAATTATCTTTGGTTAAAGGTTGATTTTTCTTTTTTTTTATATTAAAGTTCAATGCTTTCTCCTTTTATGACAGAATCAATGACTTTAGCTCTAGGATCATGCTAGCTAAAGTTTCGGCTCATATTTCTTCATGTTAATGAGTAAGGATGTTGTAGTGATGGTGTGTAAAAAGTGAAATCCACATATTTGATTTGATCTTTTGTATGTTGTACACATTTTGCCATGTTTGCTCGAGTTTACTCATGCAATTTGATTTTTAGTTTGTAGTTTGACTTTGAGTAATTTGATGCTTACAAGTTGTATATGTACAATGTTGTTTATTTTTTTAACACTTTATACAATTTTTTAACAATTAAAAGTTTTAATAATATATTAGTTTAATACATATTACAAAATTTTGTAAAATATTTAATGTTTAGTAACAAAATAAAAATTGTTATAAAAAAGAAATGCATATGAATATTAGTACAATTATCAATTACTAATCTACAAAGGGAAAGAATTATAGTATTTTCTCATGTGAAGTAAATATACCAAATCTGAACAAAACATGACATGAGACCCAAGTTATCCTAAACCAAACCGAGATATGGTTATTTAAGAATAAAGATTAGGATTTGATTTAGTAGTTATCTAATAGTTTTCCTAATAATGTAGGAATTGGTTTTCTATATAAGATGCAATTGTCGAGTAATGACATTGTGTGAGAGTTTTTGAGAACTTTAGTTTTGAGTTGAGTTTATAAAGTTTAATAGAAGAGAGAGTTTCTTTGTTGTTTAAAGTTCTACGATTATTTGATTCAATAATTAGTATCAGAGCTTTAATTGATACTATTGATTTTAATTTAAGTGATGGTGTGTAAAAAGTGAAATCCACATATTTGATTTGATCTTTTGTATGTTGTACACATTTTGCCATGTTTGCTCGAGTAAACTCATGCAATTTGATTTTTAGTTTGTAGTTTGACTTTGAGTAATTTGATGCTTACAAGTTGTATATGTACAATGTTAATTATTTTTTAACACTTTATACAATTTTTTAACAATTAAAAGTTTTAATAATATATTAGTTTAATACATATTACAAAATATTTGTAAAATATTTAATGTTTAGTAACAAAATAAAAATTGTTATAAAAAAAGAAATGCATATGAATATTAGTACAATTATCAATTACTAATCTACAAAGGGAAAAAATAATAGTACTTTCTCATGTGAAGTAAATATACCAAACCTGAACCAAACATGACATGAGACCCAAGTTATCCTAAACCAAACCGAGATATGGTTCTTTAAGAATAAAGATTAGGATTTGATTTAGTAGTTATCTAATAGTTTTCCTAATAGTGTAGGAATTGGTTTTCTATATAAGATGCAATTGTCGAGTAATGACATTGTGTGAGAGTTTTGAGAGTTTTTGAGAACTTTAGTTTTGAGTTGAGTTTATAAAGTTTAATAGAAGAGAGAGTTTCTTTGTTGTTTAAAGTTCTACGATTATTTGATTCAATAATTAGTATCAGAGCTTTAATTGATACTAACTTTTATCGAAGATATCACAACAACAACAACGAGACTTCGTCTTTCTTAACTCTTCGTGTGTTACAAAACATTAAATCATTTTTGCGGCTTCGAGCATTTACAGAGCTTCGTGTGCTCTGTTTCTTTTCTTTTGTTAACGAAAACAGAGGAGATTAATGGGTATCTCACCGTTGTAACGTCAAAGGAAAAAGAAGGAGGAGGACCATCCTCGAATAAATGTCCCATGCTAAATTCGACAAACTACACTGTTTGGGCCATTCGAATTAAGGTCTTACTCAAGGTACATAAAGTCTGGGATTATCATAGAAAATGTTGAAACCGAAGGCGGCAAAAAAAAATATTTCCATTGTTTTAGTCTTTGAATCTATACTCGAGTCACTCATCTTGCAAGTTAGAGAATTAGACATGGCAAAGAAGGTATGGGAAGCCATTAAGGCAAGACATATGGAGCGGAAAGGGTCAAATAGGCTTGATTGCAAACGTTAATGACGGAATTTGATAGGCTTAAATTGAAAGACAATGAAACCATTAACGAATTTGCTGGAAAGCTATTTGAAATCTCATCTAAATCTGCTGTCTTAGGTGAGGAGATTGAAGAGCCAAAACTTGTAAAGAAGTTTCTTAAAACCCTCCAGCGGAAGAAGTGTATTCACATCTTGGCATCTTTTGAACAAGTATTAGATATGAAAAACAAAAGTTTCGAAGACATTATGGGATGGTTAAAAGCTTACGATTAGCGTATATCAGAGGAAGAAGAAGAAGCTTAGGAGGATCAAAGCAAATTAATGTATGTTAACTCGGAAGCAGCATCACCATCAACTCGTAATTTCTATGGAGACTTCAGAGGAATAGGTCATGGTGGTCGCTACTACAACAGGGGAAGAGGACGTGGACGTGTTAATGGCAAAGAGATTTGTCAAAAATAACATGTTGTCGTTGTGACAAAACGGGTCATTACGCCTCTATTTTTCCCGACAAATTACTAAAGTTGCAAGAAGCACAAGAGATTGATAATAGTGATACACAAAATGCAAACGAGCTCATGATGCACGAAGTGGTTTACGTAAATGAAGAGAAGATTGTACATAAGAGGTATGAGACAGATAATGGAGAAGAAAATATTTGGTACCTCGATAACGGAGCTAGCAATCATATGAGTGGAGATCAAAGGTACTTTGTAGAAATTGATCATTCTATTACCGAGAAAGTATGGTTTGGTGACGATTCACGGATCGACATAAAAGAAAAAGGATGATCGAATACCTAGATAAAAACGGTGAACCAAGGATAATGAATGATGTTTATTTTATCCCATAATTGAAGAGCAATATTATCATCCTTGTACAAGCCACATAATTAGGATGTAACGTAAGAATGAAGAATTAATACTTGTTAATGCATGACCGAGAGAGAAGATTAATCACGAAAGCAATTAGGTCCAATAATCGGTTATATAAGGTTCGAATAAAGATCAAAGATACTAAGTGTGTACTAACAACTACGGTAAGCACTTCAAGCAGATGACATTCAAGATTGGGACAAGTAAACTTCGAGACATAAAGATTGATGGTACAAAAAGAACTCATATGAGGAATTCCACGTCTTGATCCTGAAAAAGAAATATACAGCCGCTGGAAATAAGTATGTCTTTGTCCTGATTGATGACCATTCCAAGTACATGTGGAGTATTTTATTAAAGGAGAAGTGCGATGTTTTTGATAAGTTCAAGAGTTTCAAATATTTGGTGGAACGAGATTCTAAAATGACCATACATACGTTCAGAACATCTAGAGGAGGAGAGGTTACCTCGCGACAATTCAACTCTTTCTGTGATAATACAAGAATAAAACGTCATCTAACAGCTTCGTATGTGCCTCAATAAAATGGTGTTGTTGAGATGCATAATAGAACTTTGATGGAGATGACTAGAAGTATTTTGAAGCATATATTGGTTCCTAATTACTTATGGGGAGAAGCAATAAGACACTCAACATATCTTTGGAATAGAATAGCTACTAGAGCGCTTAAGGATACACCTCTATATCAGCTCTTTCACAGCAAGAAACCAAACATCCATCACCTACATACGTTCGGTTGCATTGGGTATACAAGAATAGAGATGCCACACTTGAAAAAACTGGATGATAGATCATGTATATTAATCAATCTAGGTACTAAACTAGGATCAAAGGCATACATGATGCTTGATCCACAAACCAAGAAGATATTAGTGAGTTGTGACGTTGTTTTCGATGAAATATAAACCTGGAATTGGAACCAAACACCTTAGGAAAGAGAGAGTCAGAAGGTTCAGAATTACACTTGGAACGTTTTGGGAATCATGGCATTCATGAAACAGAGCAAGCTAACAATGGAACAGAGTTTGAAGAACATGCCGAACATTATGAAACCTAAAGAACAAGATGATGGTTTCAATGAAGATGATGATATGATAATGAATGAACATCAAGCAGAAGGAGACAATGTAAATGAGACATTGGAGCCGCAAGGATCGAGCCAACCTGCGTTAAGGAAATCGCTAAGGCAAAGCACAAAGCCTAAGTATCTTGATGATTATGTGTTGTTAGCCGAGGAAGAAGGAGAAAAAATTTTGATGTGCTTAATTGATGAATCGAGGACATTTGATGAAGCAAAGGACTCAACAGATTGGACTCTTGCATGTGAAGATGAGATCCTTTCAATTTCAAAGCTTGAATAATAGCAACTTGTTCGTCACTGGGACAAATAAGAATGTCACCGATTAGTTTAAAAGGGAGATAGCGTCGAAGTTTGAGATGAGCGATCTCGGGAGACTAACCTATTACCTTGGTATTGAAGTAACACAACATAAAGGAAGAATATTTTTGAATCAAGAAAGATATGCCATAAAGAATTTAGAAGAAGCGGGAATGAGAAAATGTGACTTGGTGCATACACCAATGCAGTCGAGTCTTAAGTTGTCTAAAGTCGATGACGAAAAAGAGATAGATGACATGGGTTACAGAAAGATCATTGGATATCTTCGGTATTTACTTCATACGAATCTGATTTATCATATTGTGTAGGAGTGTTGAGTAGATACATGCAAAGTCTCATAGAGTCCCATGGAACGACGTTGAAACAATGTTTAAGATACCTATAAGGCTCTACTTCTTTCGGCATAGTGTTTAAATACTCAGTTC
The DNA here is from genome assembly GCA_900406275.1 of Anastatica hierochuntica. Taxonomy (NCBI): domain Eukaryota; kingdom Viridiplantae; phylum Streptophyta; class Magnoliopsida; order Brassicales; family Brassicaceae; genus Anastatica; species Anastatica hierochuntica. Next base: position 12,104 of record OVAN01001515.1, read on the forward strand.
CTAGATTGAAAAAATTGATTAGTTATAGTGATAGTAATCACAATGTGGATCTGGATGATGGTAGGAGTACAACTGGACATGTATTTAATCTTGGAGAAAGCCCGATCACTTGGTGTTCACAGAAGCAAGAATTGTTTCTTTATCATTTTGTGAGGCAGAGTTTATGGCAGGTACTGAAGCAGCTAGGCAAGAAATATGGCTTCAGGACTTTCTTGGCGAGATCAATGGGGTGTCAAGCGAAAAAGTAGTTATCCGGATAGATAATAAATTGTTTATAACACTTATTAAAAATCCGGTGTTTCATGGACGAAGCAAGCATATCCACATCAGATATCATTTTATAAGAGAATGTGTGGAAAATGTATTAATAGAATTTGAACATGTTCCTGGAAACAAACAGAAAGCATATATTTTGACAAAAAGGTGTTGGTAGAATCAAGTTCAAAGAGATGAGAGATCTCATTGGGGTTCAAGGCTTGGCAAGAATTAATTTCAAACTTAAGGGGGAGAATGTTGGAGTAAGCTTGAACCAAACCAAACCAAACCAAACATGACTTGAGACACAAGTCATCCTAAACCAAACCGAGATATGGTTCTTAAGAGATAAAGATAAGGATTTGATTTAATAGTTATCTAATAGGTTTAGGAATTGATTTTCTATATAAGATGCAATTGTCAAGTAATGACATTGTGTGAGTGTTTTGATAGATTTTAAGAACTTTAGTTTTGAGTTGAGTTTCTAAAGTTTAATAGAAGATAGAGCCTCTTTGTTGTTTAAAGTTCTATGATCCTCTGATTCAATATGATAATCTAAGAGTTTAACTATTTGACTATTATCCTTGATATATTTTTTGTTTACAATTGGTTACAATTTACTTGATACATCCACCATCTTCCTCCTCCTCATCATCGTCCACCATCTTCCTCCTCCTCACCTCCACCCAGTGACCCTCCCCCTCTGCCTCGTCCGCCTCCTCCTCCTCCCCCTCATGAATATTCCACTCATCCTCTGCAAATCGGCGAGGCGAGACCTTCTTCACTAGGATCTCAGGCTCAACCCGAACTGAACCCGCAGGTAGATGCCTCTACCTCCTTGGGGCCTTTGGGAATCGTGCTCAAGAATTTCCCCTCAGAGCGCCAACCTCAAACCCCATTTCTGGATCTAAATTCAAACAAGAAGATGGCTCGTCAGATGCAGTTTCTGGGGCTCTCGAACCTAAGAAGCAGACCTGGAAAGAACTATTTGCAGGTTCGCCGGGGAAAATGAAAAGGAAAGGTCAAGCCTTCACCCTTAATTCTGGGGAATTATGCTTGCAAATCCCAGATGCAGTTATTGAGAAGAATAAAATCAAATGGAAGAATTTTGTAGTCGATCAGTTTCATGGCAACTTACCTCCAAAGTGTGCTCTTCTCTCGATCTTCAATGGTATTTGGAGCTACAAGCTGGGAGACATTACAATTTCTAGATTGGGGCCAAAGACAATTCTGATAAGGATACCATATGCTCAGACAAGGCAGAGAGTTCTTGCACAAGGTGTTTGGCATATCGAAGGCTAAACGATGTTTGTTGCAGAATGGGAGCCTGGATTCACGCCAAATATGCCGGAGCTAACACAGGTACTTGTTTGGTTGGAGTTTCGTGGAGTGCCTCTCCATTTTTTCACAGAGGAAGGCTTTGAACATGTGGCCGTTCTCGTGGGTCATCCTGTCCGTTGCCATCCATCGACTATAAACATGACTAACATGGAGGTTGGGAAAGTCCTACTATAGTCAACCCGACGAAGCCGCTACCTGAAGCTGTCAATGTGCAATTCCAAGTAGGGTCAATACAAAGAGTGCGTGTTAGTTGCCCTTGCTACCGCCTCTTTGTGAGATATGCCAAGAGATTGGTCACACAAGGAAGAGATGCCCCTCGGCACCAATCGCTTGTGTGGGATGTAACTCTTCAACACATACTGAAGCGAATTGTAGCAAAAAGAAGATCCAAGATAAGGCGAATTTAAAGGCTAGCAGGAAGAAACACGTGGTCAATATAAACACTGAGAGAAAGGAGAAGAGAAAGAACCCCGTAGGAGAGGATATGAGAAAGATAACATTTACAAAGCCTCGACTTCACACCACAAAACTGGGACTGTTTTGGAAAAACGCAGTGGGAGTCAACTAGTTGTGGACGTGAGACAGCAGAAGGATGATGTGTACCTGAAAAGGAAAGATAAACAGATAGCAATTCAATCATTATCCTGCACTTCATCTTCTTCAGAATCTGATTCAGGAGATTCAAGGAATAGTTTGTCAACAGATTATCCTTTAGAGGAATACGATAATCCGATTGAAGAATCAATCTTCTCGAAAATCATTATTAAAGTGCAGAGGCGTCAAGAGCGTCAATCGACGGGACGGGGTCTCGCATTCTCCAAATCTCATTAATGTCGAAAGTCACATTTTTTTGCTGGAACGTACGAGGTTTCAATGATAATGTAAAGCGGAAAATTTTCAAGAAATGGCTACGGCAGCACAAGCCGTCTTTTGGTAGTATAGTAGAAACTCGGGTGAAGCTAAGGAAGAGCCGGAAGTACCTGCAATCAACTTTTCCAAGATGGAATTTAGTTTCTTATTATGAGTTCGCGAAACTTGGAAGGATTTGGGTGATTTGGGACCAATCCATTAAGCTTACGGCTTATCCAAAATCTACTCAAACGATAAGTTGTTTGGTCCAACTTCAACCAAATAACTTTGAAGTAATGGTCTCTTTTGTCAATGCGGTGAATTGCATATATGGACGACAAAAGTTGTGGGAGGAAATATCAATTCTTTCTAGAGATCCAATTGTTCACTCCAAGCCTTAGACACTCCTTGGTGATTTTAGTCAAACTTTGAATCCCTCAGAGCACTCATCTGGTGGTACCAGAATCTCCAAGGGCATGGGAGAGTTCAGATTCTGTTTTTCTTATGCAAAGTTGCAAGATCTCACGATAAGGGGTAATTACCTGACATGGTGGAACAAACAATCTGACAAGCCGGTAGCGAAAAAGCTGGACAAAATCTTGGTGAATGAGAACTGGATGCAAAGTTTTCCTCTCTCATATGCGTATTTTGCGGAACCTGATTTCTCAAATCATAGTGCATCATGTATCATTATGGACCAGCCGAGTCATGGGAAGAAGCCTTTCAGGGTCTCGCACTTCCTCTTGAGTCATAAAGATTTCATGCCTAAGTAAAAGACTTTTTGGGAGAACACCATTGTCGAAGGGACAACACAATTCTCAATGGCAAAGAAACTTAAGCTGCTGAAATATGTCCTCAAAGACCTTAATCGCGAACAGTTTTCAAACTTGGAAAACAGAGTAAGAGAAGCACATGGAAAGTTCTTGGATTGTCAAAACCTCTTACTGATTAATCCATCAGTGCAATTGGCAGAGGAAGAGAAAGCTGCTCAGAGAAAGTGGAGAGAATCGGCAACTGCGGAGGAAAATTTTTTGCTCCAAAGATCTCGAATCAAATGGATCCAGAGTGGTGATCTCAAGACAACTTTTTTCCATGTAACCATTAATTTAAAGAGAGTAAATAACCACATTCATTACTTGGTTGAAGAGTCAGGGAGAAGGCTAACTGAAATTGAAGACATTCAGACTCATTGTGTTGATTTCTATGCATGTCTTATAGGAAGTGAATCAGATTTGCTCTCATCTCATGACAAGGTCTTAATCCATCAGATCACTCCCTTCAAATGTGATCAAGCTGCAGCCGCCATGCTAGAGGCTGAAGTCTCTGCCGATGAAATATGAACAGAGATTAAGCACATGCCAGCAAACAAAATGTCCGGTCCTAATGGTTTGACCGGAAAATTCTTCAGGAAATCTTGGGAAGTTGTTGGCCTTGATTTCGTAAAGGCAGTGAGGGAATTCTTTACTTCAGGAAAACTACTCAAACAGTTGAACTCTACTGCCTTATCCTTAATATCGAAGCTAGTTGATGCAGAAAGAATAATTGATTTTCGTCCGATTTCATATTGCAATGTAATCTATAAGGTTGCTTCCAAGATTATTGCGAGAAGGTTAGAAAGGCTGCTCCCTAAGATGATCTCTAACAACCAGTCTGCCTTTGTTAAGGGTAGACAACTTGTTGAGAATTTTTTGCTCGCTTCGGAGATGGTTCAAGGTTTCAACAGGAAACTTATAACTGCTAGAGGTCTCTTGATGGTTGACTTGCGGAAAGCTTTCGACTCAGTAAGTTGGGAGTTTATTCTACAAATGTGTACAACGGCTATGTTCCCTCCTCATTTCATTACTTGGCTGCATCAATGCATATCTACCACTTCTTACTCTGTGAATGTGAATGACACGTTGTGTGGCTATTTTAAAGTCAAGAAAGGTCTTCGGCAAGAAGATCCTCTATCTCCGAATTTGTTCGTCATGGTAATGGAAGTCTTTGGCAGCATATTAAAGAGCATAACTAAAAGAGGCTTGATCGGGTTACATCCTATGAGGAGAAATCCTATCATCTTTCATCTTGCTTTTGCGGATGGCATTATACTTTTCTTCGACGACAAACCGAGTTCTCTGAATGGTATTGCAGAGTAACTAGATGAATTTAAAAGACTCACAAGCCTATCCATGATCAGAGAGAAATCTGTTCTTTTCTTAGCTGGTGTTAAACCTGATGATGAAGCTCTGATATCTAAGCACAATTTTAAGAAAGGAAGTTTCTCGGTTAGGTATTTGGGATTGCCTCTCCATCACAAAAGATTAAAAAGTCTGAATGTTCTACACTCACTGACAAGATCAAACAAAAATTTAGTGGTTAGTCGGTTAAATGCCTCTCATTTTCTGGGAGACTTTAGCTTATTTCAGCAGTTATTTACAGCTTGGTTAACTTTTGGATGTGGGCCTTCGTTCTGCCCAAAGCTTATCTTAAGGAGATCAAACAGCTTTGCAACAAATTCCTTTGGTTTGGAGATTTAACCAAGCGTACAAATGCCAAGCTCTCTTGGACAAAGGTTTGCCTACCTAAAGAGGAAGGAGGATTAGGATAATGAAGCTTTAAAGAATGGAATAAGGTTCTCATTCTCAAACTGATTTGGCTACTCTTCACAGATAGTGGTTCATTATGGGTGGCTTGGATGAAGACCCATATGTTAAAGGGACATTCATATTGGACTGCTACTGTAGGGGCTGGTTCTTCTTGGATTTGGAAAGCATTACTCTCCCTGCAGCCTCTAGTTAAACCAATGATTGGTTGTAACTTGGGTAATGGCGAAAAGCGTTCATTCTTGTTTGATGATTGGAGTAGTCTAGGTCCACTTATAGACATTGTTGGATCCACCAGGCCAAGAACAATGGGAATTCCTATATCAGTTGCGGTGTCTCAAGCTATAACCTCAAGGGGCTGGAGGCTACCTTCTCCAAGAGTAAGAAATCCATATATGAAGAGAGTGAGAGATTGTTTGATAGCTTTGGATCCTCCATAACATGAAAATGGGGTTGATATCTTCACGTGGGGACCTAGAGGCTCAAGAACAGAAACTTTCAATGCTAAAGTTACTTGGCAAATGATTAGACCATATGCAGGGTTGAAAGAATTGTTTAATGTGGTTTGGTTTAAACGAGCTATTCCTCGGCATGCTTTCATTTTCTGAATTTCGAATATGGACAGAATGCCTCTGCGTTCAAGATTGAGCACATAGGATTTGGAAATAGATACCACTTGCGTTCTCTGCAATGGTGATGTTGAAACTCGTACACATTTGTTCCTACACTGCTCCTACGCAGAGACTATCTGAAACATTGTAATGACTCGGTTGGATCAAAGACCTTGTATTTTCTCCACTTGGTAGGCTCTTACAATGTGGATGGGAGGGAGGACAAAAAATGTCTCCAGGAAGCTAAAGGGATGGATTGTGCAGACTGTGGTATTTTGGATTTGGAGAGAAAGGAATCAAAGGATCCATGGAGGTCCTTCGACAGATGCGTTGACCTTTTTCAAAGGGATAGACAGGAACATAAGAGAAACTCTTATGGCGAACCAGAGCAATAAAGGATGAAAAGGTCTTCTGGCAAAGTGGCTTTCTAAATATATGATAAGTATTCATCAAGCTGGAATCGTTTTTTTGTATAAAGCTTTGATGTAAGTAAGTAAAATGTAAAATAGTAAGTTTATTTGGTAATATAATTCAAAATTTATCCAAAAAAAAAAATTTGATATGTATGTCATAATTAATATTTTCAAATCTCCTCATTAAAAAATACTTTTTCGTATATACGTAGTAGGTACATAAAATTCCCTCATGCATAACTAAACAAATTTGTATATATTAGTATATATGTGAATGTGAGATATGCATGGATGTATCGTACATATATTAAATGGATACATACGTGTTGACATACGGTATTGTTTGGATTGGGCGACGAGTTTAGAAACATCTCTTAGGCGTTTAGGACAGCGATAAAAAAAAAAAGTAATTCTTGGAAGGAACTTAACTAAATCCACGAGAAACCAAAACCCTAACCACTACTTTCACTCATGTACATAGGAGACCGAACTAAAGCTAATCTCTCTTATGAAATTATTTATTTTAGTTCTTTTTCCACTCTTACTCGATACGTAATACATTAATTACATTTAAACCTAAACCAATACAATATATAAATCTACACATAATGTAAGTAGTTTCTTTAGTGATATATCATGTACAACTTCAGAGTAAATTTTAAATTTGTATTAAACAAATCAAATTTATTTTGATGTAACGATGATAGTATATATAATAACCGTCATATGATGTGTTGTTTCATATGCGCATTTTTACTAGATTAAGGGGATGGTTGGTATTAGGGATATAAAGACTTTATCATGTTTTAAAATCTTTACAGTAATCTTTTTTCCAATCATGTTTTTACTCTCTATTTTTTCTCCACAACCTTAACAGCCCCAACTTCCACTTTAATACTTTTAACGTGAATTTTTAAAAAGTCTCATTAAAGAGACTTTCAAATGGCTGTAAGATTAACTTCTCTTATTTAAATCAATTAAAAATACATATAAACTAACCCTTAATTTAAATTGAGTGATGTAATAAAAAAATATCAAAACCTCCAAATAATTATTAATAACCATTATTTTTTGTTGAAATTAAGAAATTTTTAACTAAAATATAATTTAGCCAATAACACATTTTTTATTTTTGGTTTACAAATGTAACGACAAATTTTTTTTGTGCCATATCAATTTTCATTAGAAATTGTGCTATAAAATATTTTAAAACTGAATTATATAGTTTAAAAATTATAAAATTATTAAAACATAATTAATCAATTTTTTAAAAAATTAATTTTAACAATCACCAAGAAACTTATCTAATATAATATAATTTATCTTCCATTAAATAACTATTGAAACTAAAATACAAAAGAATTATTGTTTTGAATATATAACGTTTATAATATTTAAAATAAATCACATTCACAACTTCTACGGTTTTTTTTTCTGTCAATCAAATTTTATTACTACTAAAAAAATCACAGTTAAATTCTTTACACTCCAAAGTCCTTACAGCAAAAAGTTTTAAAAGCCACAGTAAAAGCTTACAGTAACCGTCTTTTCCAATGAGGCCCTAAAATTTTACACGTATATATCCATCTCACATTTCCTATAATTAATTAGGGAGAGAAATGATATTTGTTTTCATTTTTAGAGCGGAGGGAGAAGTGAAAATGCACAAATGCCTCGTTTAAAATCTTAAATTAATAGATTCATCATTTAGCTCTATCTAAAAAGAAGAGTTGAAAAGGTTTTGAGTCTTAGCATCATCACTTGCTTAAATTTATGGTCTTAGCTTGGACCATAATTTCTTAGTGTTATTTTTTCATAATCCACAAAATCTTTAAATTTTCTTCCTATACGTTTTGAGGCGCAAATGGGTCTCCAAATCTTGTCTTTATCCATAGACGAAATATGTTCACATGGTCACTGTTTGATATGTGAAGACATTTTGGAAGATGTATATATGGTTTTTGTAAAGGAGTTTTGGGATGATGAAGAAAGAAAGTGTCATATCAATCATAATCGAGTTAGGTATAAGTATATCAGATTGATGCTGAGAACCCATTTCGATAATCTTTGATCAAATACTAGTCACTAACTTTGACCGTTGATCTTACTACAATTTTTACAAATGATGTGTCAAGTCTTTTGGACTCTTCACGCTTCTTTACCAATTATTAGTTCCCCTTTCTTCAACATAATTAATTAACAATTTACTTCCTAACCATCCTTTCAAACTTAGCCTAACGTTTTTAAATGACAGTTAATGACAATGCCTAACATTTGACCTGTGAGGATAGCTAAGTACCATTCGAAGCACATGCACGTCATCAGCATGTAATAGCAAACAAAATTAAGTAAAAGATGATTAAAAATTACTTTCAAAATTATGGCTAGCTAGAGAAAAGCTTTTCCCGTATGTTAAACCATAGTCTAGTCCTATGAGACTGTATGGCTATTTCGAAACCAGAAGTAAAACAGATTTAGCAAAATATAAGAGGAGATGATAATGAATATTAATGTATCAACTACAGCTACTAAAAATAAATCTTGATTGAGAGAGACTGAAAGAAGAGATCACATGTCGTGAGTCAGACACTCTACAGTTTCTGAGAGACTTTCATCTTCCTTTGTCATTTTTACTTGCCCTAAATCAAGCAATCTATAACAATACATATATTTATTGTTATTATTAATAGTATCAGTTCACACACACACATATATTTACTCATATATAATTTGACGCTCTCCAAATAAGTAATCTTAACGTCTTGTAGATGAAATCTAGAAGGAATGAAACGATAAATTTTTAAGCAAAGACCAGAGTATATATATAGTAAAAGGTCCATTATAAACATATATGTAAAATTGTGGATTATTTAACAAGATTAACAAGAGAAAATAAAGTAATTAACTAGATTAAAGTTGATGCATGAACATGATTTCAAGACGCCCATAACCTTTCCTTCTTCTTTTGTTTTTTAAACTGGACTTTTCATTCCATGTTTTCTGAGATGAGGGTTATATATATGATAATTATTTTAACATCTTTTATTCCAGAGGAATTAAATTGATATTAAGTTCTCAGATGCTCTTAAAGTTCTCTTATATTGTATATGCTTTTAATTTTTTTTATCAGTGGAACACGAAATCTAGTTAAGTCATTTTTAGATCCAACATGCAAAACGGATAAACGGGAAAAAAGTAGCTTCGAGCTCAACACCAACCAGAAAGCTAATTCAATAGCAAACCCCAAACATTTCTAAACAATAAAACACAAAGAAAGGATTTTTGATTTGACCTTTTGAAAAGCACTGTGTTTCTCACACCAATTGTAAAAGGGTTAATTAAAACAAAAAAACTCAAAAACATTTATATTGAGACACAGTGATCACAACTATGCAATGAACATATATTTAAATATTACTAGACGGCGATAATGCAGAAGAAACAAATAGAATAATAAACACACAAGAGGATTCTAAGAAAGTGCATTTACCTTTCATTGATCAAACAAAGAAAATAAAAGATCAAACTTTGGAACTAGAACATTTACTAACTCTCGTTGATGTTCTTAAAAAGACGTACGTAACGATGTGCATGTTAATCACTAAATAAACGACCTAGCTAGGTAGGGAAGTTTTTCTCAGATTGCACGAAAATTTTAAAAGACAAATTAACGGATACAATAACAACAAGAAAACAAAAGCCTCATGACCTTATTATATAACGTTTTAAAGATGAAATATATTCAATAACTGAGACTGAATCTCAAGACCTCGGAGGTGTGAAGAATGGCGTACCGGCAATGAAGGAATTGAGTTGAGAAGGATAAAGCGAAGAAGGATCAAGAATTGATCCGTTATTGTTGTTACTAGGGACAACAGCCGCCGTCTTAGTGGCGGTATCCTCAACATTGGTGGTGGTTGCGGTGGAAGCCAGGAGGTTAAGTTGGTGGTTATGATCTGGTCCTTGGTCATAGAGAATGCCTTTGAAAACATGTCCTCCAATGTTCACAGCCGTTTGATATGCATATTCTTGATCATCTTCATCGTCTTCTATTGAGCTCACTCGAACACACCGGAAAACCGCCGGTGAGCTAACCTCCGGTGGTAAGTTTTGACTCATCTCCAACCCTAATTAAATTTCATTATAATGATTAACAAAAAGAATATATATATATGCTTTGTTTTTATATAGCCATTTTTAGCAACATTTAGCTTCTTGATAATAAAGCGTAATCCGCATGGCATACAAATCTAAACTAAATCGAATCTTCAAGTATTTATTGCATTGTTATGTTACATGAAATCGATCTTCTTTAAGCTCTTTTATGTCGTCAGGTTTACTCTCAAACAGTAACTTATATCAATAAAGCAGTAATATCCGGCGGACATCCTCATTCACACGCAAATGATGTTGTACTTGTCCACAAACATTTCATAATTAAACTTTGTATACTTTTCTTCAAAACTCAAATCAAGTTAGATGATAGCTAATTCATTAAAGATCGAGTTTTACCTGAATTAGAATTAGCATTCACCACTCGGGTATTATTAGCAAGATCCGATCCACCACCACCACTATGGTCCTTATCATTATTTTCACTACCACTAGCTTCTCGTAGGCGTTTTGCGTTTTGAGTTTCTCGGCTTGAGGCGGAGTGATGCTGCAAGGAAGCAAGTTGAGCTAAACGCTCACGGCGTTTAGCAGCAGGAACCCAAGTGCTCTTAACGTGAGTTTGACAATGAAAGCCTCGGCTTTTACAACAAGTTCTACATCTCATATGAGGACAATCTTTCTTAGCTTGGTTCCCACAATCTTGACAATTCATACCGCCTTGTCTCGTCACCGTGAACCCTCCCGGCTCATGATCGGAGACTACGTTGAAGTATAAACTCCGGCTCCTGTTATTGTTGTTGTTGGTGCTGCTGCTTCCGCTTGGGACCATCCCAAAGGAGTAGAAGTTTGCAGGAGCTGAGACATGTTCTTGTTGTTGTTGTTGGAAGTACTGAGGAGGCCAAATCTCGAAACCCTTGTTAGTGTTATAGATCTCGTCTTTGTAAAGATAAAGATAATTACTCTTGTCTTGATGATGATGGTGATGATCCTTGTCTACTTGATGATGATCTTGCTTGTTGTTGTTGTTGTTGTCTCTCCCTCCTAGATAGAAGAATCCTGCCATTTCTTTCCTCGGTGATATATCCACATCAAACACACACAAAACACCCCAAAAGAAATCAAAGAAAAGAGTCAAATCTTTTCCTTAATTGTAGATATTGAGAGTAAGCGATGAAGATGATCGAATTATTTAAGACAACATACACAATTTAGATCTATATGAAACTGAACTTTAGTGGGTTTTCTCTATGGATAAAGAGAGAGAAAAAGAGAGAGAGAGAGGTTTTCAGACATAGAGAGTCCCATGAAGATCTTTTTGCTTTGGGCACTTCACTACAGTTATCTTCTAGTTTAAGTGAATCCCCATCACATAAATATCACTCTCTCTATATTGTTTAAAAGAAGAGAAAAAAGGAAAATAGATAAATAGATATAGGTGACTTTATATTTTAAGTAATTTTCTTAGAGTAATCATTACTATACGCTTATTCTCTTCATTTTTCATCCGTATTTTCATTCTCCCTTATTACAATCGACATACCGTAAATGTAAAAGATGAAAAATTGTAAACGAACCCATTTTAAAATCATCAATTTTAAATATAATTTGTTTTCAAATTTAAAATAAATCGATAATTTTTAAAATAATTATATTACAATATTATTATTTTCTAACTAAAATTTGTTAAAAAATTTTTTAAAAAATTATAAATTGATTAAATTTAGATTAGTCATCTGATGTTTTTAAAATACTATAACGGTTTTTGTTTCACGGTATTTCGGGAATTGAATATTATTCAAACTGAACCCATACGAGTATCCCAGAAAATCTAAAAGTTCGAAAATCTCAAATCTAAGCCGAACCTAGAAATCGGTATATAACTGAAAATACTAATAGTTTTGAATATGAACTTGAATTCGAAACTCGAAATAGTCGAAAATTATAAACTCCATACTCGAAAAATCTTAACATAATTAATAATATATAAAATTATTTAAAAAAACTGCACGGTTGCGCGGGTCAAATCTAGTTATAGTTAAAAGTCATTGTTTTTTTGTCGACAGAAGTGAATTATATAACTAGTCAGTGGTTTGAGGATCCACATTATTATGCATGAAGCATATTGAATATTAAGCTAATTTTTCGTATCAAATTTAAAATAGCTATACGTCTTCGTATACTCAATTGTGAATAACTTTTTTTTTTACACTGAGAAAAAGAAATCAATTTTCCAAAATAATTTTATACTTTTGCTTTTATCAAAGTCAAGAATATTGTTATACTTTTGAAGTTAACTAGAAAATAGGTCGCATTTTAAGCTAATACCATGTAATTATGTAAATTTGTATCAATGGTAATTAGAGTGCCACGTGTTAGAACGGGGAGTGTTTCTACCCTCGTCCCTCCCCCGCAAAACCCTCTCCACCGTTTGTTTTGCTTTTTCTTTATTTCTTTCAATTCGATATATATTTTCTGTTATGAAATTATATGAAAAAATGAAAGCAAAATTTTAGAGAATTAGGAAAAAAAAAAAGAGAAGTCTAACGTCACAGAGGTTTGACAGCTTATCGTCACGGATGGTCTGATCATAAGGTATACTAATCACGGCGACTAGACATTTAATGACATAACTTTCATTGACGCCTACGTGCGGTAATTCCTCTGTAATTTATGTTTTCATTCGTCTAATCACGATTACGTGGCATTAATAACGTGCGTATATATGATTTTTTTTTTAGAAAAATTAGAAAAATAGGATACTCTCAAATTGGATTTGTCCCTTTAGAATTTTCGATCATATTTTTGTCAAACTAGAATTTTATTTTTGTTAAATCCGATTATACCCTTAGAATAATGAAATTTTGATTTATATAAAATGCTTTTTCTATTTATTTTCTTTTAAAAAGGAAAATAAAAAGAAAAAAATAACTAAAACGTTTGAGTGAGTTGCGTTTTGGAGAAACACACAATCACTTTTTCTTCTTCTTCCTGTTTCGAAAAAAAACAAAATCATCTTCTTCTTCTCATATTGCCAAAATCGTATTCACATAATATAAGGATTGACATAAACTACAATGCATTTTTCTCGACAATGCTAAACTAAATTTGCAATTACTCTGACCAGGAACTTGGGCAGCTATGTAGTGTCATAATGGAGCCATTAAGGGATCGTATAGTCACCAGCCTGCTTCAAGCATCACTTGTCTGTTGTTAAATCTCAGTCGGTTTTACATTATATAGACAAACTCTTGAGTGTTTGCCTTTTGATCGATAATATTCATAATCTAACAGGATGGATTGCTTCGCGTACTATTGGATGGAGGCCCGACACATGTATTTAATCCAAGCAAGTCAAAGCTGTTAGAAGAAGACGTTGAGGTCCTAAAGGTAACTATTTCTCAAAAGTCATCTGATCACTGCAACTAGATATCCATTCATCCGATTTAACGTAGATTAGAACCATGTTGAAAAGATGATGAAAAATCAAAACGAAGAAGACGGTGAAGTTAAAGAAAAAAGTCGATATTGTAGAAGCAAAAAATCGATATATCGTGTGTTTTAGATTTATTAAAGATATTCTTAGATTTAGGTATATTAAAGATAGATTTAGGAAACTGAATTATTACAATATAATTTTTTTCTTTTTTCGTTATTTAGGTCTAATACGTTTTCTAGATAGGGTAGAACAATGTATAGTGGATATAAAATCAATCTGCATAACGCGTCACATTTGGTAATAGCCAGAATACGTATTCCAGCGTTTGGTAAATCAAAGAGTAATCAATAGAATATATATTCTAGCGTTTGGTAGACCAAAGACATATGGCTAGAATACCATCAAACGTATTCCACCGAAATTAGAAATATAAAAAAATTTTGTTTACGTTATATACCAAAGGTAGATCACTGTACAACACTTAGTATACAATTTCTAACCTAAGTGGATGGCCAGAATGAGTATTCTGTGCTTAGCTAGTATATTAAATAAAATATTATTTACCTATTTATTTTTTATGAAAAAAATACATAAGTAGTCTTACTTATGTTTCTAATAGTTTACATATTTTTAAAAATTTTTAATATTTAAATTACTATTTTTTATTTTGTAGGGGTATGAGATGTCAAAAAGGCCAAAATTGTTGAAAATCCTATTTGGACAAATCCAAGTTGAAAATGTCCCATTTTTCTAATTCTCTCTTTTTTTATTATGTAGGAATTTAAGTACGTTAAACGGAGAAAAGGCAAATCAAAATTAAGTTTACAATTAGAAAGCAGAAGTTTCATGAAAAAATGTAGGAACGGATAATTTTATTGAATCTTCTTAAAATGTGCTTATATACAAAGTAAACCAATTGAGAAATTTGTTAATTATGTGATTCATGAAGTGATTAGTGTCATGATAACGGATTAGTCATATTTGTGAGTTCCATGTTTTAGGATGGTGCTTAATTCAATCTTTGCATCATTATTTGATTGCTATTTCATCCTCATGATAGTTATACTCATGGTTCAATGCGTTTTTATCTTATTTACTCATTTTTGTTTTGTTCTTTTATCTTTCTCATATTTTAGTTAATAGATTTCATCACAACTTTTCTATTGTTTAGCTTAGGAAATTTTGTTACAATCCTAATGCTTGAATCTTAGCTCCTTTGGATTCGACCATTAAATGCTACAATACATTACCGTACTCTTGGAGTTTAGTGAGTTGTTAGTCGATTAAGGTTTTATACATTTTAAAACTTGATTTGATTAATCGCTAACGAAAATTATCTCTATCAAGTTTTAGGCGTCGTTGTCGGGGAGTCAGTTTGATTTAACATTTAGGATTTCAAGTTTTCCTTAGACTAAGTTTCTTTTGTTTTGTTTCATTTTTTGTTCGGTTTTTAACTTTCTTTCAAGTGTTTGTTCTTTTTACAAGGTAAGACACAAAGAAGAAAGGAGATGGCTTTGGATATGACTTCAATGTTGAAGGCTATAGTAGAAGCCAAAGAAAGAGAGTAGCTTGGAGCCCCACAAGCTATCAAGGAGCTTATGCAACATCCACCTCAAAAAATTATTATCCTTATGGAGAAAAATCTCAAGGGTGCAATCAAGATTGTGATTCTCTCCAAACTTTCCATTTGTCAAAAGAATAGAAGAACCATAATTTGTTAAGGCAATTTATTGAAAATGAAGAAAGGGACAAACTTGAGAAAATGAGATGTTTGATGAGCTTAGTATCAAGCTAGATGTTTTGCATCAAGGTCTTCGCTCAAGAATGGAAGATGTATCAACACTTTTGGAGTGTTTAAGTGGTTGTAGAGCCTATTAGAGGATACTTTCCTCAACACCAATTCGAGACAAGGATAACTTATAGTTTTGAAGATCCTTGTGAAGGTAATTCGAATGGTGTGTGCATAATGAATGAAAATGAGCTCTCAACCAAATAAGACTCCACACTAGAATATATCCAATTCATTAAAGAGAAAGAAGAGATCATAGAAGAATTTAAAGACTTATTTGGATGTCATGGTGAAGAAGTTTCGGATGATAAGCTTGAGAAATGTGTAAAAGATGACTCTATTGGCAAAGAGGAGATCAAAGGTGCAGAACCTAAGGAGAAAGAGAATGTAATCGATGAGGAACCCTCAAAGAGAGTTCAAGAAGAAGAGTCTCCTATGGCAAAACCCTTTCACAAGCATATAAGCACAAACAAAGAAGGAAGGAGACTTTATGATCCAGGAAGAGTACTCTTTGAGGAGATAAGGATAAATGAGTTTAGGAGTGGTTGTACGATAAATATGAGTGGGTGATCCAAGGCTTCATCAAGGGAACCTAAAAAGAAAGTCAAGCTAAAGGACTTAAAGCAAGTGTACTTGGGAGGCAATCCCACGAATATATTTTTGTTTAAATTATACTTTAAGTTTAGTTTTTGGACTTTCTAGAGTACCTGTGTGGCTGGAATTCACAGGAGTTCCTCTTCAGTTCTTCAGTCACGAGGCGTTACGAGAAATCGCAAACATGGTGGGGAAGCCTATTGACCTTCATCCAGCTACAGCGAACCTGACAAACCTTGAGGTCGCAAAGGTTTACACTGTAATTGACCCGAGACAGGCTCTCCCTGAAGCAGTAAATGTTCAGTTTGAGACTGGGGAAATTCAGAGAATAAAGGTTTCAAGCCCTTGGCTCCCATCCCTCTGCAGCCACTGTAAGAAAGTGGGGCATACAATCTCGCGATGCTCCTTGGCCCCTCCACTATGCTCTTCTTGTAAATCACCAAAGCACACATCCGAGACCTGTCCCAGAGGAACAAAAGACGCGATAAAGCAGGGACCTCGAAATGTGAAACCTATGGACAAGCCTTCAAAGACTATATCTCCTATCAAAAGCATTTCAAAGGGAAAAGAAGTTGACCAAAAATTGCTTCCAATCGTGGGGACATCCCATAAACATGACCCCTCCCCATCTTCTGGAGGTAAGGATCAGACTGGGAAGAGTTGTATGAATCACCAGCAGGGGGAAGGATCATCTTCGGCTTTGGGAGGCCAAAGTGTTAAGCAGAGTGGTCATCTCTTAATCCCCCCCACTGATGGTTTCTCGGTTGATATTAGCTCATATATCCCAGGCACTGCAGACCATATATATATATATTCTCCAGAGGGTTCTTTATCTGCAGAGAATGAAAATTGCTCAGTGAAAGATGGTATACTTGAAGAAGAAAATGACAGATTTATTCAAGTAGTCTCCAAAAGGGTAATGAAGCAGAAGAAGGGTAAGAATAGTAGGGCTAGAGGCCCTTTAAACCTCTGACCTCTACCTCATCTATGGATTTTTTGGGATGGAATATTAGAGGTATAAATGATAGAATAAAAAGAAGAGGTCTTCGGAAATGGCTTAATATAAATAAGCCGATTTTTGGTGCTCTCCTTGAGACACACGTTAGTCATTAGAAAGCTCCATCCCTTGTACATAAAATTTTCCCAGGTTGGTCTTTCGAAAGTAACTACGAGTATTCGGAGCTCGGGAAGATATGGCTACTATGGCATTCCTCTGTCAACGTCAGAATCCTGGCAAAGTCTCTTCAGTCTATTAGTTGTATGGTAAAGCTCCCCTTCATAATAGAGGAACTAACAATTACGGTGGTTTATGGCTCAAACTCGCAAGAGACCCGAAAGCAGCTTTGGTCTGAGTTGGTCTTCATTAGCTCACATCAAGAGGTTATTGGTAAATCTTGGGTTGTCCTGGGTGATTTTAATGAGATACTGGAGCTGTCAGAATATTCAGGCTGCAGCCTCAGAACATACACAAGTGGAATGAATGATTTTGCAAACTGTGTAAACCAAGTTGGCCTATCCGACCTGGCATCTTGTGGAAATCACCTCACATGGTCAAATAAGAGTCCTCAAAGGCTTGTTGCAAAAAAGCTTGACCGAGTTCTGGTAAATGACATTTGGAACATTGCTTTTCAAAATTCAATTGCTGTCTTTGGAGATCCAGGTATCTCAGACCACTCCCCCTGTTGTGTTTTTACAGACTCTCTCAAACCGAAAACTAGAGGGCCTTTTAGATTCTTTTCTCTGCTCAACAATGACCAGGAGTTCACGAAACTAATCAAAACCACCTGGAAAGAGCTCAACTTTGAAAGTTCAAAAATGCTAGCAGTCTCGAAGAAGCTAAAAGAGCTCAAATGCATCATAAAAACCTTTAGCAGGGAGCGATACTCAGGCATTGAAAAGAGAACTTCTGAAGCTTTCTCTACTCTCCAGCAATGTCAACAAGAGCTTCTCTCCTCACCATCTCAGGCTGCTGCCGAAAGAGAGAGAGAGATGCTCACAAACATTGGCTCACCTTAGCCACGGCTGAGGAGAGTTTTTTGAGACAGAAAGCGAGAGTTCAATGGCTTGAAGATGGGGACTCAAACTCTGCTTTCTTTCACAGGCAGATTATCTCAAGACAAGCTAGAAACAAGATTCTCTATCTATTGGATGATTTTGGGAGAGTGATCGATTCTGAGGCTGAATTGAAGACACATATTGTCAACTTTTACTCTGATTTCCTCGGGGGACCAGTCACACAATCGGTTGCCAGTGTCGACATAGTAGCTGATACCATTGCTCACAGATGCTCATCTGACATGATGGACCTCCTATCAGCTGCTTTCTCCCCTCAGGATATTCAGCATGCTTTCTTTGAGCTGCCAAAGAACAAAGCGCCGGACCCGGATGGTTACCAGCAGAATTTTTTGTGGAAAACTGGGATGTTGTGGGAAAAGACATGATAGATGCAGTCAGCGAGTTCTTCTCTTCGAGCCAGCTCTTGAAGCAATGGAATTCCACTTCCTTAACCCTGGTACCTAAAAAGCAGATTGCATCGACACTAAAGGAGTACAGACCAATTGCATGCTGCAACAGGGTGTATAAAGTGGTTTCAAAACTCTTGACAAACAGACTCAAGGAAATCCTTCCGCGGTTAATATCAGACTACCAATCAGCGTTTGTACCGGGCAGGTTGATAGTTGAGAACGTGTTGCTGGCAACAGAATTGATCCAAGGATACAATTGGAAAACAATAAGCCAGAGGTCGATGTTAATGGTGGATCTAGAGAAAGCCTTCGATTCAGTCAATTGGAACTTTGTGATCACAACTTTGACAGCCATGAACTTCCCAGGCAAGTTTATAAATTGGATTTACCAGTGCTTAACAACTCCAAGTTTCTCTGTGGCAATAAATGGTGAGCTATGTAGGTGCTTTAAAAGTACAAAGGGGCTTCGCCAGGGGGGACCCCCTGTCCCCGTATTTGTTTGTTCTGGTTTTAGAAGTGTTCTCCCAGTTGCTCAATAAGGATTTTAGAAATAATCAGATTGGGTTCCATCCTAACGCATCTGACCCGGAAGTTACACACCTAGCGTTTGCCGATGACATCATGATCTTCTTTTATGGAAAGAAGAAATCATTAGAGAACATTTTTATTACTCTGAATAATTTCTCTACTTGGTCGGGGTTGCGCATGAATAGAGCAAAAACAAGGTTGTTCTCTACAAGTTTGAGCCAACAAGAAGCTGATGACTTAGCTAGCCTTGGCTTCTGTCATGGCTCATTGCCGGTCAGATATCTGGGACTTCCGTTAATGCACAAGAAACTAAGAATATGCGACTTTACGCCTCTGGTCCAACAGATCTCACAGCGGCTCACTTCCTGGTCCTCGAAAGCTCTTTCTTATGCTGGAAGAAAAGAGCTTATTTCCTCTGTCATTTACAGCACCTTTAACTTCTGGTTTCAAGCTTTCATCCTACCTAAAGGCTGCCTAAAGTAGATAGAGAGCCTATGCTCCAGATTTCTTTGGAATGGAAACATAACAACCAAGGCCTCAGCAAGAATATCTTGGACTGAGATATGTCTGCCGCAAAATGAAGGGGGTCTTGGCTTAAGATGTTTTCAAGCTTGGAATAAGACTCTCTTCCTGAAGCTTCTTTGGATGTTATTCACAAACCCGAACTCTCTTTGGGTAAGATGGATGAAATCAAATAGAATGAAGGGAAGAAGCATATGGACTTGTGAAAATAACCAGCAAACATCTTGGACATGGAAAAAGCTGTTAAATATGATGCCCCTAGCTGCTAATTTCTTGAAGACAAATCTCGGAAAGGGGACAGAGGTAAGCTTCTGGTTTGACTCATGGACACCATTGGGACAGCTAATCAGATTCTTTGGAAGCCACGACCCGAGAGAGCTGGGAATACCTCTTCACGCTACGGTTGCATCAATTTGTACAGATGTTGGATGGGCTCTCAGAGCCGCAAGAAGTGAAGAGGCAGAGAAGCTCCATGGCCACCTGACTTCTATTCCCTTACCAATCCACTCAAATGCAAAAGACTCCTTTGTCTGGTTTGCTCAAAATAAATCCCTGCCTTATTTCTCAACCAACGATACATGCGAGGATATCATGCCTCAAGGGAACCAAGTCACTTGGTCAAAGGATGTGTGGTACAAAGAAGCCCTACCAAGACATGCTTTTCTCTTTTGGTTGGCAACTCTGGACAGATTACCGACGAGAAGCAGACTGAGGAGCTGGGGCATGAACATAGCTGACACATGCTGCCTTTGCGGAGAATATGAAGAAAACAGGGACCACTTGTTCTTGGGATGCAAATTTTCTGAGGCCATTTGGATATTCAGCCTTTGCAGAATAGGTTACCAGTACACCTTCCATAATTGGTCTGCTTTATTGGCTTGGATTGGTACGCCGGACAGCAATTGCCCAACAACACTTCGGCGAATGGTATCACAAGCAACCGTCTACGTCACCTGGAAAGAACGAAACCAAAGACTACATCTGGGGATTGCTTCTGCAACCCGACAGATCACCTCTAACTTGGATAGACTGATCCGAGACATCATCCTTGCTCGGCGCGGCAGGAGAAAATTCAGGAATCTAATGCAGCAATGGCTAAGGAATAGCATCTGAGCTTTCACGTTAAACCTATAATTATGGACTCTTCCTTGTTTTTTATATTTTTTTGGGCAAGGAACAGTGTTTAGATTTCACCTTTTTGTAAAAGTACAAATCCCTTTCATTTTAAATGATATTCAAATCCTTAACAAAAAAAAAAGTTTAGTTTTTGGTTATGCTTATGTTTTAGGATGGCTTTCAAGAGTGTTTGGAGAAATTAAAGGCTTATAGTTTCCTTGAATTGTGCTTATTGTTTAAAAATGCTTTCCCAATCAAATTTTCTAGTGGATGATTTAATCTTAATTATGACACTTGATTAGGGACGCCTAATAATAGTGTTAAAAATGTATGATTTGAATTCTTGTGTTCTTGAGTTAGCAAATGATTGGTGATTTCTATTAGCTTAGTTAATTTGAGATGAAATCACATGAGTTAGAGTTTGAAAGTTTGATGATGTACTAAGTGTGAACGAGTAAAACCACTTGAGTATTGACTTGTTGTGCTTGAATGGCTTATGGTTTACACTCTCACTTAGTATTTCGTTTGGATTTAATTGTCTCTTGATACTTACTCGCCTAACTTTTATTTTTTTAGGTACAAACTCATTGAAGAATCACACCAAGGGGAGCATAAAGGAAGAAGCTCAAGAGAATTAACAAGCTCCAAAATCAATCCTCTCCAAAAGTCAAATCACCTCCACTCCTCATTCATGCACCTTGAAATGTACAAGTCAATGACCTTTGTATACATAAAGTTGCATGCATTTTATGTTTTTAAAAACTCTCTTACTCGGTTTAAAATTCGTCGAGACGGTGAAATTTAAGTCCGGGAGAGGGAGTAGATATTAATGAGCATTTTTGTTTGTTTTGTTTTCCTTTTTCATACATTTGAGTCTTGAATTGTATAAATCATGAAAATTTTTAAATTTTTTTCTAAAATTCATGTAGATGCATTCATGTGAATTTGCTAGGTGGTTAGGGCATGTAAGTTGCATTTAGCATGGAGAATAATGTCTTGTAAGTAGCTTTAGTTATGCTTACAATTAAATGTCCTCATTAGTAGTGACACAATGGTTGAAGCACCTAGAAGTTTGGAAAACCCATGCTTGGAATTGGCCTCTTGAAGTTCTTCGTGAAAGTTGAAGAATATTTGATTTGAAGCCAATCTCATTTAAGAACAACCAAATTGATTTTAACTTTCTTTTTTATGGTCTTGAAGTTCCCTTCTATGATAAAACACTTAACACTTGAGTTATGTTTTAACCCTATTTTTACCACTCTTCCTAACTCAAATGGCTACTCTCATCTTAAGGGTAGTTACCACACCTTGTAAATCCAAAACTTTTTTATTCTAGACCCCCTAATTGTTTTGAAAGTGAGGTCTCTTTTGGAAAATGTACACATGAGCAAAAACTTGTGTAAAATGATGTTAAACGACAAAGTCTAGTGCTTCCTTAGAGTTAACCTCATTTTAAGGTTAACTAGAGTTTTAGGATGGGAGTTCTTATCTCTTATATAGGTTTGAGATTTTTTTTTGGTGTGTCTAGTGTTAGAAACTTGAAAGGTGTGTTCTTAAATGAAAAATTATCAAATTTTGGTTATATATGGAAAAGAAAAGAGAAAAAAGAATTCTAAGAAGTAGAGGGTTAGAGATTCAAAAGTGACTCTAGCTCTAACTTAAGTGCTAAAATGAAATAGAAAAGAGAGCCATAAGCTCAAAATAAAAATGAATAAAAAAAGAATGATTTTGTAATAGTGACTCTAAATATCAAAAGAAAAGGTTAGGAGCCAATGAAGATTAAGTGAAGTGAAGAATCTTTAATTGTTTTGTTAAAATCAAGAAAGGATGTTGTTGAACTTATGAGAACGAATTGAATGATCTTGCAACTAAAGAGCAAAAGGACTTTGATTCTCGAGCTCTAGGAAGGGAAACATATCCGGGTAGTGTAGAAAATATTCGGGAATCGAGTTGAAAGCTTAGTGGAAGCAATAGCTTTGTATGCATAAGTTGTTTGGCTACTACCTTGATTTTGTCATATGTCCTGTATTACTTGTTTTGAGAGAAACCACCATTGAAAATTAAGTGAAACATCCTCTAAAACACTTCTTTGAAAAATATCCTTTTGTTTCCATACCAAGTAGAATGAGACGTCTTGCCCATAAGTAAAGACCACATATTTGAAAGCTTAACTGAATGTCAAGAAATTGGTGAATAAGATAATATGTGGATGCCTAACTTTTTTTTCTATAAATGGATCTTGCGATGATCATGGTGAAGTACATTAAGTATTTGTGATTCATTCGTTATGTTACTACTCTTTAGGGTATTGAATTGAAAGCCTTTCTAGAATTCTTTGGCAAAGAGTTCCCGTTTTTAAACTTTTCTTTCGGATTTGTGTTCTTATTTGCTTAAGGACAAGCAAAAGGTAAATCCGGAGGAATTGATATGTTCATTATTTCACATGTTTTGTAAAATTTTTACGTGTATTTTAATTGCATTTAGAGTGAAAGTAAGTCATTTAGTGCCTAATTGCATAATTTTAGTATGTTAGGTTCTAGTTCGTAGTTTTGCATTTGCATTGCAAATGTTTACATAATTTCAGGGATTCGAACCTAAATGGATATGATGGAGCAATTCACAAAACATAAACTTGGAGGATTGTGAAGGAAATGCTCTTGGATGCAATTGGAAGGGATGAAAGTGTAAAGATGCCTCTAATAGCCAAAAGATTGGATCATATGGATGCTTTCCACGTCTTGGATCAAGCTTATCTTCTGGGGCAAGATTTTAAATTTAGTTAGCTTCGGTTAGGCGCTATTTTGTGGTCATTCTGATTAACGGCTCAAAAGTTGTAGCCGATTTAGTGACTACATGCCAATATGTCAAAACCAGCGACCCAGTTTCACCGGTGTGCACTGCCTGGTGAACGAAGCAAGGAAGTCAGAGCATCTCATCGGTCTGTGCTCACCGACTTGCACAGACCGCTGTAGCCATAAGAGAATCTGATAAGCCTCACCTACCCACACCTCCACGCGCAGACCGATGAGAACCTGAATTTACCAAAAATATCCAAATTTTCACCCAACTTCCTATAAATACTAATTGTTAGCCTTCTGGGAACCCTAAGCTACCTAAACCATCTCTTCTTCTTAGTTTTTCATATATTTTGGTTGTTTTAAGATCTAAACAAGTTGTAATCACACTTCGTTTGGGATCTTTTTTAGGTTTTAATTCATTTGATGTCTCTTTTATTCTTGTTCTTCATGTGTACTTCAAAGTTTCTTCATTTCTAGTAAATTTTGGATCTATCTTGCATTTTCAATAGTTTGTTTGCATTTTATCCATCTCATCTCATCTATACTCTTCTTCTAACATGAATCTTTGGGTTTTCATGACTTTTAGTAAGTAGTCTTTTGTTGGATCTTTGGTTAAGCTAGATTAGGAATGTTTTGATGCAAATCATTGATGCTTAGGGTTGTATTCTTATAAATTCACATGTTTAAGGAGTTATTAAAGATAGATTTTACTTGATCACTCAAAGACTAGATATTAGGAATCCCCCCCCCCCCCCCANACCTTAAATATGCTTTGCACTCTTACCCTATGGGAATAGTTGATTAAGGTGTTTAGTAGACTTTATGACTTGTGTTTAATGACTAATGAGTCTTAAATTCTTATTGGGAGACTAGCTTGATTTAAAGTCATTAAATGGATTAATCTCATGGGAATGAACTAATTGAGCTTCGTCTTGTCTTTGAATGTGCTTATTTATCAATCCTTACATCTCGTTTAGTGTTGATTGATGGTTAAATGATGATATTTTAAGTTTTTTTGTTATATCCTTCACATTTGATTGTACTTAATGCTAGATTAGGCTTGGAAAAGTCATTATAGACTTAATACATTTTTTCGCCCGGAAGGTGTTGGATGAAATGTTTGAATCAATCTTATATAAGCTTTACATGACTAGCCAATGGGAATTGATGATTAGGGTGTTTAGTGAACTAAATGGACTTGTTATTAATGTTTATTGATCATTTGATTGCTATTGGGAAAATTATTAATTATGTAATTAATGAAGTGATTAGTGCTATGAGAATGAATTAGTCATATTTGTGAGTTCCTGATGTTATCACATATTACTCGATTTTAATAGTAAATTAGGTGGTGTCCGCGAATTAGCGGGTGTAAGCAGGAGTGGATAAAATACTTGGGTCAAAGAATCGAAGTGCATCCGAACCAAAAAATTGATACGAAACTGAAACGAAATCGATAAAATATTTGTATGGATAGGAAACTTCAATACACGAAAAACGAAAACCGATCTCGGCACGAATTGAAAATATTTTGAGTGCCCAAAAATACGTAACATAAAATTATACGTAGATATAGTAGTTATTTTATATTTAATATCTGAAATATCTATGTCTTCGAATATTTTATAGTAATCAAAATATAGTTGTTATTGAGTTTATTTCATAATTTCATTATTATGCAAATCACAATCGTACTTTAAATCAAAGGAAAAATATTTTACGGTTAATATAAATAACATTATAAAAGAAAATAATATAAGAAAAACTAAATAATCAAAATAAAAAATCAGAAAAACATTATTGTATAAAATATATAAAAAATATAGATATAAATTAGGAGGAAAGTAGATATTTCGGATTAATAGATAGCATGGTCTTATATAGTGAGATGAAAGAAAATTTAGGATTTCTAAAGAGAACTTTTTTGGCTTAGCTTGTTGCAAAATTGTCTCCATAAAATAATATTATTTTTGTAAGCTTTTAAGAGAATTTTAATATATAATAATTAATGTATCTTTTAAATTGTTTTTGGAAAGATTGTAAATGTGTATTTTGAAAAGACTAAATTTTGTGGTGCTATTTATCAGGGCTTTTGTAATGTAAATCGTTAAAATTTATAATATTTTTATTAAATATTAATTTTCTATTATTAATAGGTTTATTCTTTTATTTTCCAAAAAAAAATTTTATTTCTGTTGAAGTGATTTAAAACATAATTTAAACTTTCCGTATTATCGTCATAAATTCCATAATAAAAAATAAATTATCATATTCTCTTCTTACACATAAATTTAAGTTGATTAAATACAAATATCATTTAATACTTTTTAAAAACACATTAATCTTGGATTTATTGAAAATTAATAAAATAAAAGTTATAATATTTTAAATAATTAAATACATAGAAATAATATATGATTTCTTTTGATATCTTACTTTCCATGT